>BRYA01000528.1:73030-88546 GCA_030267965.1 Triparma columacea
AGAATGAAAACTATCCCCACCCCTACTGCCTGCTGGTGTTCCCACTTTACTCCCTCTCCCTCGAGGACCATGTGAGATCCACCGGGCCCCTCCCCCCCACCTCCTCGCTGCAAGTCCTTAAATCTGTGGCCTTAGGGCTTAGAGAAATACACAAGCTAGAATACCGACACAACGACTTGAAACCAGCTAACGTTCTTTTAAACGTGTCTGATTCCGGCGAGATCAAGACGGCAATTACAGACTTTGGTTCCTGTGGTCCCCTCACAGTAGACGTTTCGTCCCGGAAGGAAGCTCTGTCGGTAATGGACTTCCACTCCCGCTGCACAACCGCGCCATATAGGGCACCGGAGCTATGGGACGTCCCAAGTGACGGGTGCGAGCTGAGCGGAAAGAGCGATGTTTTTAGTCTTGGGTGTCTCCACTATTTTAATACCTTTGGGAAACAGGCATTCGACTTCAACGTCGGAAAAATTACTTTGCCGGAGGGAAGGAGGTGCTTCGGGGTGTTCGAGGTTGAGATTTGCTTGGGGATGGTGCTGCTGAACCCAGGGGAGCGTATGGGGGTCGAGGAGTGTTTGGATGCACTCGAAGCGGGAGAGATTGGAAGGGAGCTTAGGGGGTTCGTTGAAAGGGAGTATAGGGTAGAACTGAAGAGGGAGAGGGGGGATTATGATGTGGGGGGGAATGGGGGAGTGGAGGATGGGTTCGGTGATTTTGCCATGTTCAGGCAGGTGAGAAAATGCGTCACCTTGTTCTTTCGTTCTTCTACTCTTCGACTCTTTCGCTCCTCCTCTTATTAACCTTAACCCGCTCATCCCGCAGGTTTCTGGGGGGATGCAAGGGGGAGGGGGGGGGAAGGAAGAGGAAGACGAAGAAGAGGTGAGAGCAGCCGAGAAGATACAATAGGGACACGTTTTGAGGCAATCTTAAACCTACTCCCATCTTCTATTTCTTTGCCCACCCACAGTTTGGTAATTTTCAGAGTTCACCGACAGCTGGACCACAGGAGGACGATATTGTCTTGGCAAATGCGACACCGACGAAGCTAGCCGGGGAGTTCCCACTACCAACACCGCCACAAACGACGTCGCCGAAGGGGGGAAGGAGGAAGGGGGCAGTAAAAATGCTTAGGCCAAGGGGGTGGGGCATAAACGGGCGAAAGCTCGTGTTTAAGCAAGTCTGGATTTCGCTCACCGAAACCACGCTAGCGCTCCACAAGTCCGCGCTGGGTACTTCGAAGAGCCATTTCTCTTTAAATCTCCACTCCACCGACATGGTTGACGTGTCAATAGCTCACTCGGTGGATGAGGGCGAACCCAACGTTTCGTTGGGGGCAGAGGTCGGAGAAACATGTTTCGTTATCAGCTATAGCGACCCGGGGGAGGACTGCGGAGGAGGGAGAATTGAGCTTTTTGCGAAGGACAGGGAAGACGCCGAGAAATGGCAGACAAGAATAATGGGGAATTGGGAGAGGGCGAGGGGGGGGGGGTAACGATACCAACCACATTTTTTGGGAGAAAATATACAAACAGCGTACACGAGGCTTTTAATTCCCACACTTCTCGTCGTTCGTCTTTTTTTCACTCGTCGACTTGTCTCTATGGGAGCGGTATCTCATGTTCACGACGATTCTTCGCCAAACCCTCCTCCTCACCCGCACGGCTGGATTCTGCTTGTCGAACCACGAGGGAAACCGGAAGCCCACCGCAAACTCCCAAGCCATGCCGGAACCAGGACGCCCGGTTATCCGCCAGTTTTCCTCTACCTCCCAGCCTTTACCCAGATCTTTCTGTAGCTCCTCAAACGTTTGTCCCCACTTAGTCATTTCTTTGTTCGACCATCGACCGGGGTCAGTCGGGAGAAGGTGATCCGAAGACCAGCCGTTGACCAGATCCCACCTCTCGTATTCGTAGAGGTACTCCTCCTCCGTTCCGTAGGCAGTGAACGCACAGCCAATCTTTATATCTAAGTTTACATGACAGCTATCAATGGGATCTCCCATCTTGTCAACGAGGGGGACCCGGTGGGATCTAAATACCTCCCTCTCATTCACACTGGAGAGCTTCACGATCCCGTCACCTACAAGGTCGTCCTTTCCAATGAGCTCACGGTGAAAAACTGAAACAATTAGTCTTGAATTTACGATGTCCTCCTCAGTAACTGGATAAAATTCAAAAAGCTCGGGGGGGGCCCATACAGGATCGCTTGTCCGGGACTTGACTGGGGGATTGATCGACGTCAAGGAAGGGTGGGGTCAGGATGGATGCACATTGTAGGTAGGAACTCGTGTGTCAAAACCCACCTGAAGATTTCTTCTTTTTATCAGTATCATTAGTGAGTGCGAACTTGACATATGGTGAAAGACCAGCAAAACCGTGCGATGGCAACCCTTTACATCCCTTCAGCTTAGCAGTAACTGCTAGGGCATCCTTGTCAAAGTTCTCGGGGTGTTGTTCTTCTGCAAGGAGGGGATTCGCTAGGCTATCTTGAGGGGCTGCATCGTCGGTGGAGCAGCAACAGCCCATGCAGAGACTCTAGTTCGGTGTATAAGGGAGGTGGAGCGGGATGGGGCTTATAACAGATCACAGGATATTTGCTGTTTTGCCAGAACTGTCGTGTTGAGCCAAATGAATAGGTTCGAAGGGAGTAGAATCGACCTGAAAAAGGGGTGGCCAAGGGGGAAAGACAACCACCCATGGTCCAGTTGGCGAAGGGGGTCTCGGTCGTGTCGTTGAGGACAGGGAAGGAGATTTTAACGAGGCGCGAGGGGGGGAGGATGATGATAACGCACAACATTTTTTGAGGAACGAGACCAACTTATAATCTGTTACGAAGACGCCATCGTCACTAACAGGGATTCAATTTTAGCCCACATTTCTTCACGGGTTCCCACCACGCCTTCACTAAATTGTCTGCGAGGGGGAGCAGCAGAGAAGGAGCGAAGGGGGTTGGAATTGTGCAGCAAAGGAGAAGGGGGAGCAGGGGGATCTCACAGAAAGGATATTGCATCTCGTGCGTCACCTCCATACGAGCATCTCCCTTCGCCGGCCGTCCACTGACAACCCTTTGCCTTCCCCACTCCGTCCTCCGCCCAATCTCACTCACCTGGATTCCTCTAGCGTTTCAGCAGTATACGACCCCCACGAAACCCCCAGCGACCTGCACCCCGCGCTAACGCCCGCCTTACCGTCCCCCACGGCGTCACCCACCATCAGGGTCTCGGCAGGTTCCACGCCGAGCCGTTCGCAGATCTGTAAGAGGCCAAGGGGGGAAGGCTTGGAGGCAGGGACGGAGTCAGCGCCCTCGATTGCACCGAAGGAAGAGGAGATGCCATGCGCGAGAAGAACCTTTTCGGCGTAAGCGACGCAGGCGTTGGTCAGAGCAGCAATCTTGACGCCATCGGGGGAGGAGGATGGCAACGTAAGTAGGCTGGGTTTTATATCAGTGAAGAGGGGACAGTTATCAGCAGACAAGGTGGCCACGTAACGCTCGTCGAACTGGCCACCCAACCGGAGCCCATCCTTATATAGCTCTTCAAAGTTTGGGGCACTGAGAGCAGCTTCGCCATGAAGGTGGACTGTAAAACGAGTTGGAGTGTCCCACTTTGTGGCAGCTTTATACTCCTCTGCACTAAGCGCGGGCTTTCCATTTTCTACTAGCAGCTGATTGGTAGTCCGAAGACAGTGTGGCGTAGATTGTACTAATGTGCCCTGTCGAAGAGGAGATTGGTATTCAATGGATTAGATTTATTCATTTTCTTGAGTATTTCAACATCAACACTTACATCTATATCAAATACAACAGCTTTAATTGGCATTATTGCAAGCGGAGAGACGAAATTAAAAAGCAGGAGAGAGAGGAGAAGGAGGATCATTCTTGTGTTGGAATGGGTCCGACGAATCTCCGAATTCGGGGGTGTTGTGATCAAATCAGGTGTGGATCCCTTTATTATTTATCAAATAGGCAACTAGACGAGGGATTGTGCCTGAAAAACGTAAGAGTAGCTACGGGAGCAGGGTTAGGCTCAAACTGTGGGCGTACAACGGCCAAAGTGAAATACAAATCCACAGTGGGAGAACTGTTTTTTTGAAGACCCTCGAAGGAGTGGGGCTACAAGACGAGTGCTGGGCAGGTACGTTGCAGGGGAGGATCATCGGGAGAATATAGGCGCCGGTGGGGCGGAGGATGCGCGCAAATTGACAAAAAGTGGCAACAAAAAGACCCTGAGGAGCGATGAACCTGTGTGGGTGTGTTGGATTATAAGAAGTGGCCTAAATGCCGGCTTGAGTAATCGAGGGCAATATCTATCTCAAACATGGGACGAGACCAGCAGTCTTCTCACTCTCACCAAACGTACCCATGCCCCCACAGATTCTAAATCCCGCCGAGAGTTGAGCTTAACAGCACATGGACACGGAAAATGAATCCCGAGGACGGAGAGAGGACCTTGTGAGAGAGACTCATATACTTCAGGTTGACGCCCCGATGTCCGATAACTGCCATTCAGAACCCGATCTAGGCTATGAGAGGCAAGTTACTCCGTCTTCGGCAATTGAAAGACCTCGTGGGGACGCCGGACGAGGTGAGTTCGTGTCAGGGGGTTTTAGGGGCGGAAACGCTCGATATTCTCAAGGGTAATGAGGACGATATGTAGGAGCACGTGTGCAAATCTTTTTCATTTTGACCAACAAACACCATAATCGCCAATACCGCAGACTCTGAAAACGGCCATGAGGACGCCGGACGAGGTGAGTTGTGCGTTGAGAGCTGGAAGAGAGAAAGGACATTTTAATACTCTAGGGGAGAGCAGGAGAGTCGTGAGAGGGCGCATAGAAACTTTGTAGTTTTTTCTCACCACCTGCGTGCGGAACGCGCGGAGCCGTTCGCGGAGGGCCTGGCCCTTGGCGTCGAGCTCGACGGGCGGTGGCCGCGGCGCATGCGCGCGCGCGCCGGTCTGCGGTGACCTTATGGGATCCATCTCCAGCGACCGCGTAGGTTCCGTCTGCCGCGACCGCATGGGTTCCGTCTCCAGCGACCGCGTGGGTTTCGTCTGCGGCGACCGCATGGGGCGCTTCTGCGGCGACCGCATGGGTTCCGTCTCTGGGGACCGTGTGGGGCGCTTGATGTGCTACACAGAAATGAGGAGCACACGTTGATATCTCTTCATGTTGACTAACAAACACCATAATCGCCATCACCGCAGACTTTAAAAACGGCCACGAGGATTCCGGACGAGGTGAGTTGTGCGTTGAAAGCTGGAAAAGGAAAAATACAATTTAATACTCTAGGGGAGAGCGGGAGAGTCGCGGGAGGGCGTGTTGAAACTTTGTAGTTTTTTCTCACCGCCTGCGTGCGGAACGCGCGGAGCCGTTCGTGGAAGGCGTGGCCCTGTGGAGGGCCTGGCCCTTGGTGTCGAGCTCGATGGGCGGCAGCCGCGGCGCACGCGCGCGCGCGCCGGTCTGTGGCGACCGCATGTGATCCAACTCCAGTGACGCGTGGGTTCCGTCTATGGCGACCGCATGGGGCGCTTCTGCGGCGACCACATGAGTTCCATCTCTGGCAACCGCGTGGGGCGCTTGATATGCTACACAGAAACGAGGAGCACGCGTTGAAATCTCTTCATTTTGACTAACATAACAAACACCATAATCGCCATTACCGCAGACTCTGAAAATGGTCATGATGACGCCGGACGAGGTGAGTTGTGCGTTGCGAGCCGGAAGAGAGAAAGGACAATTTAATACTCTAGGGGAGAGCAGGATAGTCGCGGGAGGACGCGTTGAAACTTTGTATCTTTTTCTCACTTTTACAACAATGTTGTCCCCTTCACAGTCCCTAGAAGCTCTGACGAGGATGCTAGACAAGGTGAGTTTGCGTAGTCGTGTAGACGAAGAGTAGAGTATTTTGATCGTTCAGGGAAGGGCTGGGAAGCCGTTCTGAGGGAGTTTCAGTTTACCTTTTTTTGACCCTTTTTCACCAAAATTCCCCCAAAACCACCCCCAGAAATTTCTGGCCATCCTCATCTCCAGCCTGGATTTGAAAATGTCAACGCCGACATTTCCGACGATCCCTTAAACGGTGGAATAGCCCGGGAGAACAATCTAAGCGCTATACCGCCTGCTGTCGGGTGCGCGACTCCCGGCCGCACGCCAGTCGGTCTTGCGACTGTCAGCCACGCCACTTCCGCTCAGTCCATGGCATTAGATCCTGACAACACCGTCAGAAATAAAGACCCCCCGCAGCTCTTCTCCAGCTCCGATCACGCCCCTTCCGCTATACAAGGACCAGTTGATATCGATTACACAGTTCTTGGACCCGAGCAAGGTAAACTTGTGAAGCTTCTGGATGACCGAGGAGCCATTGAAGGCATAATCGACAATTCCACTGGCATCGATGTCAAGATTGTGGAGCTTGCTGATGTCTTTCACGACGAGCGTGACAAGGTCATTGACTTTCTCCTCACCGATTGTGAGCAGGGCAAGTTCCAAAGGAAGACCCTCCAGGAGTATGACGAAAAGGAAGGAGTCATTCGCAGACTCGTCTACTGGCAGCACTACGGCAGCGGGAATAAGTTTGTCGAATTTCTCCTCGACGCCAAAGTCGTATCTCCTGATAAATCGACGGCCATTATGGAATTAACATCCCTTGACGAGGATGACCTTTCTGATGCGGCAACTGCAATGCTTGTCGAAATTCTAGGGTCAACAAACACTAAGACTGTCAAACGAGGTGTCATGAAGGGCAAGCTCAGCTTCACTGACTTTGAGTTTGGACAAACTGCAGTCACCATGGTGGGAACTCTTAAGGCAGAGGAGAGAGCAACAGAGATGAAATCAGAAGTTGATGCTCGCACATTCAAAAGCTTTAAGAGTATGAGATCCACGAGATCTAGTGTTGAAGGTAGCAACAGTGGCAGGATCAAGAAGGGAGACATCAAGGCTGCGTTAGCAGCAGTAAAGGATATTATGGAGGAGGTCAAGAAGAAGTTCAGACAACCTGGTATCATTGATGAGCGGAGGAAGGCGCACTTTGTGGAAGAGGTCATGCCTAATGTACCACCTCTTACAAATGAGGAGAAGACAATGTTGGAGGGGGTTGGGAAGCTGGAGAAGGAACTTCACACAAAGGGGAAGAGAGTCAAGGGGACATTGAAGGAGGGGGTGGACAAGTTCCTGTGGAGAGACGGGGACAATGTGTGGGCAGCCTTTAGGGTCACTGTGGACAAGTCAGCAAAGGGTGTATTGGCAGAGGAATTTCTGCTTGGCACATTTGAGAAGTCTGAGATGCACTTCAAAAATCATGGAAACTTACCGAGGGTTG
The DNA here is from genome assembly GCA_030267965.1 of Triparma columacea. Classification (NCBI taxonomy): domain Eukaryota; class Bolidophyceae; order Parmales; family Triparmaceae; genus Triparma; species Triparma columacea. Next base: position 80,351 of record BRYA01000528.1, read on the forward strand.
TCAGGAACAATTTTGAGGGAACTAGAAGCATGCACTATCATTTGGGGGTGAAGGTCCCTGCCGCCACCAACCGACTCTTTGAGATGTGGTTTGTGTGGAAGGAAGTCAAACTTGCGAATGGCCAGACTTCCTACATGGTAGCTTTTGTGCCGCTGACAGAGTACCCAGGAGGAGGCTTCAAGGACCTCAGTAAGGAAGGATTTGTGCTAGCAGAGACAACAGGTGTCTACTTCTTCAATGAGATCGCTCCAAATGTCTGCAGGGTGACACGTATTCAGACTGTCGATCTGCATTTCAAAGGCCTTCAAAAGACACTTATGGACAATGCTATTGACTACCTTGCAAGGAGTCAGCTTGTGGAGGCCAATAGGTTGCAGGAGAAGTTCAGGAGGAACGGGAAGGAGGTTGACGCTGAGGTCAGGGGGGCCTTGGTGGAGAGGATGAGGGAGGGGGTTGAGTTAGAGGGGGACCAGAAGAAGGTGTTTGGGGAGTTGGAAGAGCTCTTTGGTGGGGAGGATGAAGAAGGGTGGGGGCCTCTTGAGTCACCTTATGAGGGAGTGAAGATGGAGATCATGTACAAGCAGCAGAAGAAAGGGAAAAAGACACTCACTTTTGGTAGAGCTGAGTGTGTCACCGACTGCTCAGCCGAGGAAGCAGCTGCTTGGTTCTTTGAGTACTGCAGCAGGGAGAGGATGGCAGTGGATAGAAAGGAAGGGAACCCTGCAAGGCTGGAGATAATGAAGAGTGACGAAGGAAGCGTTAATGAGAAGGTGTTTGTAACAGTAAGGAAACTTCCCTTCCCTTTTCACAAAAGAGAATTTGTGATGAGATATGTATGGCAAAAGGGACACCAAGATGGCATCATGTCTGTAGCATTTGTCCCAGCTAAAGAGCAGGTGGACTATGGGGGTAATCTAGGAAAACTTGTACGGGCAACAACAAGTGGCATTCTCACTGCCACGAATATTGAGGACCAAAATGGCATTCTTCAGTGTAAACTTACATTGACGCAATACATGGACACAGGGGGGCATATTCCAGTCAAAATTGTCGACAGATCTACTCCAAGAGTACTAAGTACGGTAGCAGTACTCAGGGATTCCTTCAAGCGGGATGAAGAGGTTGATAAAGCTGCACTGGCCTCTCTTGCCAACATTATTAAGAATGAGCGCCAAGATTATTCTGATGAGGAGGAGAATGCAATCAGGAAGGGAAAGGAGTTCTATGAGAAGTGCAAGGTGGATAAGAACTTCAATGAACTGAAGAGTCCTGATGAGAGGGTCAAGATGAAGCTAGTTCATGTTGATGGGGCAAGCAGTGGGACTGGTGTTGCTACTACTGTAGTTGATGCGAGTGTGGAGGAGTGTGCTGCCTATGAGTACTCAAGCCTCAACAGTAGAAGTTGGAAAAAATTGGCTTCACAGTCAGGTTTTTCTCAACTGAAGACAAGGTTTGTAAACAACCACACTCTCTACTACATCACAACAAGGGAACTTGGTCTCCCTGGATTTTCTCCTCGTGATTTGAGGAGTAAAGTTACCTGGTTCAAGCAACAGGATGGCAAAGTTATCATTAATCTTGAAGATATAGAGGAGCTTCATGAAGACTTTCCAGTGAAGATTGGGAGTGTAAAAGTAAAGGCACACACAGTATGGATATTTGAGCCCCTTTACACTGTTGGAGATGTGCCACAAACATCAGTGACTTTTACAACAAAGGTAGACCTTGGTGGTATTTTCTACTCTTCCATTATGAACAAGATTGCACCAAGGTTTCTTGCACAAGTCTCAGACTTGAGGAAGAAGTTTGACAAGAGCAAAGAGCTTGAAGCCTTCAAGAGACAGCAAATCATTGCAAAGTTTGAGGAGATTGCAATTGAGGGAGCACCAGGGATTGAAAATCACTTTGATGAGATTGATGGAGCTCAAGAGATCAGTAGTGGGTTGACTGGGCAGACATTGATTAAGACAGAGAAGGGAATGGGATGGGGAAAGACTTCAATACCTGTGAGAGCATCCCACAAGGAAGTTGCAGCGTTCTTCTGGGGCCTTAAAAGTGGAGTTGAATCCCAGCTTAAGCTTCATAGAGTCAACAACAAGATACTAGTAATCACAGTTGAACACAAAGGGCATCTCACAGCTGTAAGGTTCTCTGAGGCTGACCAGACAAAGACAGATGTTGAAATGATGTCTAGACAGGAGGGTTTAGGAAAAGCTGCCAGCAAACAGAGTGTAATTAAGCACCTGAGCATGGCAACTGATTCTGCTTACTACTTTGATAATCTGCTCAAGAGCATAGAAGCAAAGGAACAGGATGGGAGGAGGTTTGGAGAGCAGCTGATGGAGAGAGTGAAGAAAGGTACTGTTGGGGACAGTAAGATAGAGGTCGTGAAGGAGTTCATTGTTGCCAATATGGCACTAAGAGAGATTACAGAGCAGCATGGTTTCATGAGAACTATGCTGTATGCTGTGGTTATGAACAAATTGAAAAGGAGAGCAACAAATGAGGGAGAAGTTAAAAGTGAGGAGGAAGCCAGGGGTTGGGAGATTGGGAGTGCAATGACAACAATTATGTTGTCTACTTTGTCTGCTGCTCATGCAGTAGATGAATGGTCCCATCAATTCACGGAAGTGCAAGAAGTCATGAATGAACAACCTTGGTTAAGGCCCATGCTTGAGGAGATTGTTAAGAAACTATTTATGAAGTCGAAATTAGGCTTGAAGGCAAGGGTAACTTTTGGTGCTGCCACAAGCATGCTTGATTTGGTGACTGATGTGTATGTGACTTACATGTTTTGGAAAGATAAGAAGTATGGGCACTTTAACGCTTCTTTGGCAAGTTTGGTAGTGTCATTAGGTTTTCAAATGTTTTTCATTTGGGTACAGAATAGAAAGTTGGGGATGGTGAGGGTACTTAGGGAGTGCTTTCCAATTTTTATTGGCTTTAAGCCTGCTGTTGATGCTTACAGGGTTGCAATTGGAGCAAAGCAAGAGGCTGGGACTGCACTTAGCCCAATGATGGAGATGACAATTATGAAAGTGGTTGAGATGTTTGCTGAGGCAATTCCTGGAGTCATCATCCAACTTATGGCTATTGCGGCAAGTGATAAAGATGTTGGAACTTCAGCATGGCTTTCAGTTGCAGTTTCAGCAATTACAACAGGCTTTGCCTCTGCAACAATAAGTTATGACTGGGATACAGACCCTTTACAGAGAGAATCAGCACCAGACTTCTATGGGTATATTCCAGCAAAAGCAGGCAAGAGAACAGTAGTATTTGTGTCCATGTTGCTCTTGTCTGCAGGGATGCTTCTACTTAGGTGTACAACAATAGTTCTTCTTGGATTAATTGGAGGTAGTTGGGCCTTTCTCTACATTGGAGCTGATCTTGGTCTGTACTTGTTGGTTAAGATATTGAGGGGAGACTTCTGGTATTGGTTGCCGTCAGGGGGTAACATGGAGATTGTGACTAGCATTTTGATGAGAGTGATTGTAAAGATCATTGTAGACTTCACTTCAATGGTGCAGTTTCGACATCCTAACGAAGTTGGTGGAGCCTATTGGTTGTTTGGTCTTGTATTGACAATGATAAGTCTACCAGTGTCAATATATGTAGCTTCACCTTATGTTGATGAGAGAGCAATTGATATTGCGTCATCAATTATGAAGTTTTTAATTCCAATGACTTCTCTATGCTTTGCTGTCTTCTTTTGGAACATTGAGAGGAAGTACTGGCACACCTTCTGGAGTACACAGAGGTCAAAGGATATGACTATGGCAAATTTCCTTGAAGGTGAAAGTGAAGAAATAAAGTTTGAAGTCTTAGGGTGTTCAAGGCACCATTGGGTCTCAATTGAAGGAGAAATTAAGAAATGGATTAGATTGAACTGGACTACTTGGGAAGAGGAGCAGCCAGAGTGGTTTAATTATTGGAGGAGGGCTAGGGTGCCAGTAGAATACATTCCAACAGATGGAGATGCTAGAAGGAGAGAGAGTGTAAGGAGAGCAAGTGTTGACGCTGAAGCTGAGGGTGGTTTAGCAGGTGCTTTAAGTGCAAGTATTAGAAGAGCAAGTATTGGAGGCGCTAACAGAGATGTTGGCTTGGACAACAGAGGCGCACTGATTGCTTCACATGCTGTGAATGATACTACACAAGAATACGCAGGTTTAGATCCTAACAAAATGGGAAAGTTGTTGGGTGAGCAACTGTTAATAGCAATAAGTTTCAGGAAGAAAGGAATGACAAAGGATGAAGCAGTGATGTCATTTATTGGGAAAAACATTGTTCTGAGACAGGCGACAGAGAAATATGCCTTTGTCACACCAATGCTTGGCGCTGTTGTCAAGAACAAGCTGTGTAAGTTGAGGAAGGTAGAGGGTAAGGCTGTAGAGCTGGGAGAGAAGGAAGGAAGGGAGATCGGAGAGTCTCTAGCAAGGAGCTTGGCAATTAATACTCAGCCAATTGCTGCAGTTGATGCCTTCATCTTAAATTTCCCTGCTTTACAGGAGCTTGACGAGGAGTATGAATGGTTCAGACCTATGCTTGAAACAATTAGCTACAGGCTGTTGGAGGAAGTTCCTTGGGGGTTGAAGGCAAGAGTGACTGTTGGTGCTATCACTAGTATGATGGATTTGCTGACTGATGTGTATGTGACGTACATGTTGTGGAGTGATGGGAAGTATGGGTACTTTAAGGCTTCTTTGGCAAGTTTGGCAGTGTCTATTGGGATTCAAATGCTTCTTGTTTGGGCACAGAATAAGAAGTTGGGGATGAAGAGGGTGCTGATGGAGTGGCTTCCTATTTTGATTGGCTTTAAGCCTGCTGTTGATGCGTACAGGGTAACAACTGGAGCAAAGCAAGAGGTTGGTGCTGCGCTTAAGCCAATGAATGAGATGACCTTCATAAAATGTGTTGAGATGTTTGCTGAGGCAATCCCTGGAGTGATTATCCAACTTATGGCTATAGCAACCAGTGACAAAGATGTTCCAACTTCAGCATGGCTTTCAGTTGCAGTGTCAGCTATTACAACAGGTTTTGCCTCAGCAACAATTAGTTATGACTTTGACACAGACCCTTTTAATAGAGAAACAGCACCAGACTTCTATGGATACATACCAGCAAAAGCAAGCAAGAGAGCAGTTGTGTTTGTTTTGATGTTGCTGTACACTGCAGGAATGCTTCTAATTAGGTGTACAACAATAGTTCTTCTTGGGTTAATTGGGGGTAGTTGGGCCTTTCTCTACATTGGAGGTGACCTTGGCCTGTACATTTTGGTTAAGATATTGAGGGGAGACTTTTGGTACTGGATACCAGCTGGGGGTAACTTAGAGATTATGAATAGTATTATCTGCAGAGTATTAGTAAAGATCATCACAGACTTCACTTCAATTGTGCAGTTTAGGCATCCTAATGAAGTTGGAGGAGTCTATTGGTTGTTTGGTCTTATGTTGACAATGGGAAGCCTGCCAGTGTCAATATATGTAGCTTTACCTTATGTTGAAAAGAAGGCAATTGATATTGCATCATCCATTGTGAATTGTTTCATACCAGTAACTACCATGTGCCTTACTGTTTTCTTTTTTAACATTGAGAGTAAGTACTTGCACACCTTCTGGAGTATACAAAGATCTAAGGATATGTCAATGGCATACTTCCTTGAAGGGGAAAGTGATAAAATGAAGTTTGACACTCTGATGCATTCAAGGCATCACTGGGTCTCAATTGAAGGAGAAATTAAGAAGTGGGTTGAGTTGAACTGGGCTAAATGGGAAGAGGAGCAGCCAGAGTGGTTTACTGATGTGATAAGGGCTAGAGTACCTGTAGATTTTATTCCAGCAGATGGAGATGCTAGAAGGAGAGAGAGTGTTAGGAGAGCAAGTGTTGATGCTGATGCTGAGGGTGGTATAGCAGGTGCTTTAAGAGCAAGTATTAGGAGAGCAAGTGTTGGTGGCGCAGATGGTGGTGATATCATAGGGGTATGAGGTGGGAAGGGTAAAGTAAGCAGTGTTGTGCAAATAGAAGATGGGGAAAAAATGGGCAAGCAGCTGATGCAAAGGTTGAAGGAGAGGAAACAAGGGAAGAGTAAGATTGAGGTTGTAAAGGAATTCATCTCAAGCAATGAAGCACTGAAAGTGCTTGTAGAGCAGAACAATTTTGTCGGAACCATGTTGTGCGCTGTGGTGAGGAACAAGCTGAAAAGGGACGCTGCAAAGGAGGGCTTGAATGAGAATGAGGAGAAAGCCAAGGGGTGGAAGGTTGGGAGTGAGCTGACAAAGACCATGTCAGTTACAACGTCTGCTGAGGAAGCAATAAATATCTGGGCAGGGGAGCACTCTGAGGTACAAGAAGTCATGAGAGAGCATGGCTGGCTAAGACCAATGCTCGAAGCTGTTGTTAAGGAGTTATTCCTCAAGACAAACTTTGGCTTGAAAGCACGGGTTATGGCAGGTGCAGTGCTGAGCATGACTGATTTGGTGACTGATGTGTCTGTGACGTACATGTTTAGGAGAGATAAGAAGTATGGGTACTTTAAGGCATCTTTGGCAAGTTTGGTAGCGTCAATTGGGTTGCAGATGCTTGCTGTTTGGGGACAAAATAGGAAGTTGGGGATGAAGAGGGTGTTGAGGGAAGGGATTCCAATCCTGCTTGGGTACAAGCCTGCTGTTGATGCTTACAGGGTAGCAACCGGAGCAAAGCAAGAGGTTGGGGCAGCAGTTGACCCAATGTTTGAGATGACAGGTATGAAAGGGGCTGAGATGTTTGCTGAGGCAATTCCTGGAGTCATCATCCAACTTATGGCAATAGCAACCAGCAACAAAGAGGTTGGAATTTCAGCATGGCTTTCAGTTGCAGTGTCAGCAATTACAACAGGCTTTGCCTCAGCAACAATTAGTTATGATTGGGACACAGACCCTTTTAATAGAGAATCAGCACCAGACTTCTATGGGTACATACCAGCAAAATCAAGCAAGAGAACAGTAGTATTTGTTTCCATGTTGCTCTTGTCAGCAGGAATGCTTCTAATTAGGTGTACAACAATAGTTCTTCTGGGGTTGATTGGGGGTCATTGGGCCTTTCTCTACATTGGAGCTGATCTTGGTTTGTACATTTTGGTTAAGATTTTGAGGGGAGACTTCTGGTATTGGATGCCATTGGGAGGAAACATAGAGATTGTGAATAGTATTATAGCCAGAGTGATGATAAAGATCATTGTAGATTTCACTTCAATTGTGCAGTTTAGGCATCCTAATGAAGTTGGAGGAGTCTATTGGTTGTTTGGTCTTATGTTGACAATGGTAAGCCTGCCGGCATCAATATATCTATATCTTTTTTCTCCTTATGTAGATGACAAACCTATTGATATTGCATCATTTATAGTGACGTATATCATACCAATAACTACCATATGCCTTGGTGCTTTCTTTTTTAACATTGAGAGGAAGTACTTGCACACCTTCTGGAGTACACAGAGATCAAAGGATATGACTATGGCATATTTCCTTGAAGGAGAAAGTGATAAAACTAAGATTAAGGTCTTTGGAAGGTCAAGGAATCTTTGGATCTCAATTGAGGGAGAAATAAAGAATTGGGTTGAGCTGAATTGGGCTAAATGGGAAGAGGAGAAACCAGAGTGGTTTACCGATGTGAAGAAAGCAAGTGTCCCAGAGGAGTTCATTCCAGCAGATGGATATGCTAGAAGGAAAGAGAGTGTTAGGAGAGCAAGTGTTGAAGCTGAAGCTGAGGGTGGTCTAGCAGGTGCTTTTAGAGTAAGTATTAGGAGAGCAAGTGTTGGAGGCGCTGATGATGGAGATATAACAGGGGTATGAGGTGGGAAGGCTAAAGTAAGCAGTGTAATGCCGCTTGAAGATGATAATGGGGAGTAACTAAAGAGGCAGAAACATTTGTAGGATAAAACGATTTAATTTAGTAGGGTTAGGGTTTGGGCTATCCCCTAGTCACTTTTGGCGTCGCTGAAAAAAAAAAATTCCCCTCCAAAATGGTCAAGTTGGGGCTTGAAGAGCTTGCCTGGGTGTACTCTGAGACAGCTGCACCGCCTAAGTAAAATCCAGGACTTGGTTGAAATTGGTCGATATCCGACCAAAAAGAGGCTCATTTTGCACCTGAGGTGCAATTTGCCCCAACTTCATAAATCCATCCTTTAAACAATGATTTTGCATTTTTTTCGTAATGAGGACG
>BRYA01000529.1:0-14036 GCA_030267965.1 Triparma columacea
CTTCACTTTCGGAGCGCCTGCCTCTGCTCCTGCTCCTGCTCCTGCTCCTGCTCCTGCTCCTACTCCCGCTACAGGCGGCTTCACTTTCGGTGCGCCTGCAGCATCTACCCCAACCCCAGCACCGGCTGCTGCTTCTGGTGGAGGCTTCACATTCGGTGCTCCGGCCCCTGCCCCTGCCCCTACCCCTACCCCTGCCCCCATTCTTTCCCCAACTTCTCCTACGCCATTTACAGGGGGGTTTACCTTGTCACCAAAAGGAGCTTCCTCGCCTACCTCTTCCTCTGAACACGGCTTCTCTTTCGCAGGCTCTGGAATTAAATCTAGACTTCCGGCCCGCTCTTTCGTCGCTGAACCCTTTCAAGTACCCATCGCACTTCACGATGCTGCTAAGGTTGCTTACGAAACACAGGAATATGTTCACCACTACCGTGAAGCGCACCATATTGAAGAAGACGGTTCCGAAGATGATGATGGTGAAATTGACTAGAATCGATGCAAAAAATAAGCAGAACTCTTTATAGTGTGAATTTAAAGTTAGTTTTACACGTTGTTGTCTTATCGTTGCATGACATCTGGCGGAGTGTCCAATTCCCCCAGCGGCTATAACTTTCGGGAAAGACTTACTGGATGTCGAGCAAGATAGCGACGCCGGCAAGCGTCCATTTGGCCGGAGGTGACTTGCTCCTTAGCTGAGCGCAGAACACAAAAGTAGGACCGCGCTGCCTTGTCATGTACACAGGGCACTGGTAAACATTTGCTTCGACTCTCTCAACGATGGCAGCCTTGCAGTTCATCACAGGCATGGGGCTGAACATCTCACGAGGCATGCTGCTCTCAAGAACGCCATTACCAATGTTCCACCTCGCGCCCTCGAGAGACATTCCGTAGACGAATGCTCCGTCCCTGCTGGGGACGGTGATTTCGCTTGCATCCATTTTCTTGCTTACCTCACAAACGATACTGAGCCTGTCAAGCTCCAGGTTCGCTGCCTGTGCAGAGACCTGCATGATGGCAGTGAGGAAACTCTGAGGGTTGAAAAGTCCTCCCAACCACGTGACGGCAGGCACCTCACTAGGCATGGCAGTCCATTCTCCAAGCTGGTTACACCTGTCGTTTACGTTTATGATCCATCCACCAAGACTCCTTAAGCTAGGGAAAGCAAGCTTCGCCCACGTTGCGGGGACTGCATCGAGTAAGAGACTATTCTGGAGGTTCTCCATAGCCTCGGTCATGGTAAGTTCGCCCTTGAAGCCCATGTTGAGCGTCTCAAGTGATACGCAAACCTCGTGAAGTAGGTTGTTCATGCGCTCCGTCTCCTGCAAGAAAACGTTCTGGTAGGGTCCTACCTCGTCCAATGTAGCAATGATGTCTTCGTTATTGTAGCGGATCTCCTTGAAGGCATCTAGGATGTCCTGAAGTACCGCCTCGGCCGTGTTCTGAGAGCTGTTCCCCCCTCCCTCATTCCCACCACCGCTTGTCGCATCCTTCGGGGCAATCTCCAGGATGATATCGAAGAGCATTTCGCTCTGGCGAGTCCTGAAACCGATCTCAGCGTTCGTGTGAAGGCCGAACGCAAGCGGTGTATCGCTCATCTCGGTGTCCACGTGTTCTAGTATCCTGTTGAAACTGTTGTTGGTGCTAGGGGCCTTGAAGAATACCTTGGGGTCGTCGCTGTATGGGTACATCTGCATTTCGTCCAAAAGCTCGTCCTTCATGATGAACTCGAGCATCATTTCGCACATCTTCCTGTCGAAGTCATTGACAATGTGTCCTCCGTACATGATCTCTCCGAAGATGTACCTCAAGTCGGGCCAAGGAATCTTCGTAGGGGCATTCTCCATGTAATTGTTGAGGCACTTCGCGCTGTCCCTCAAATCGCCCAAGGCAAAAGGGTACATCATGTTGTACCCAATGCCTCCAAACTTTTTCCTCTCTACCATGATAGCGTGGAAATAGCAAAGACCGAACGTAATACCCTTAGTGCGAGGCTCGAGCTCCTCGTAATCCTCCTTACTAAAGCTGCTAATAGCTCCAATGAGGTTCGCCTTAAGCCCGCTAGGTGGGTCGTTGGTGAGCTTGATGCAACGCTCGATGAGGCCGATGGGGATACTCTTGCTAGGATCACTAGAAAGGAAGATTCTGAAGTTGGGGTGGGAGCCCTGAATGGCGAACTCGTCGATCTTCTTCTCGACAACCTTGAGCCACTTGGGCATGAGGTGGACATTGTTTAGAACGACAAAGTGCCCAAGTTTATGGCCCTGGTCAAGCTTCTCTGATGCGATCTTGTCCTGGCCCTGGCCCAAACTTATGTTGAAATAGCTCTCTCCAGGGATCATCTTTTGCTGCTTGGCGAGCCTATCGACATCGCTAGCAACGTCGGCTCCGGGGGATAGCACGAAGTAGATGGGAGTGCTTGGGGTGCTGTCTTCAAAGACTTCCTGCAAAATCTGGAAGCTGTTGAGCTTCGAGTCGCACATGAGGAATTCCTTGCCGTCGGGAAGCGTCTCTTGGACCAAATTCTTTAATGCTGGGAGCGTCCTGTCCGGTCGCAGACTCTTGACGACCATGAGTTTCTTGAAGGGTACCTTATCAAGCTCTCTCCAGTCAAGGGGAAGCTTCTCAACTTCAGGGGTGACCATGTTGAACCACTCCATGAACCTGGGTCCGTTTTCTTCCACATCACTCGCGAGCCTTTCCCATCCCTCAATCTCGCTGAGTGCCTTGAGCGCACCCCAATTGGAGTCGGGGAGCCACTCCAAGGGGGACTCCTCTTCCCTCTTGCCGCCCTTGATCAAGAAGTTCATGCCCTCAACATCGTAGCCAGAGCTCGCTCCGATACTCTCCTTCGCCATTAAACCGAAAGTCAACTGTGCAAGGAATGTTTTCTTGTGCTTTTCGAACATACCCCTGCTCACCCATGTGTAGATGACCCAACGAACGGTTTTAATGAGGTTTTTCACCCTCGTGCCGCCTCCTCCGCCCCCTTCACCCTCCTTGGGCGCTTTTCCAAGGGCCTTCATGAAGAAGGTAGTGAAGGAGTCCAGGCTGTACTGGTACATATGGTCCATGACGCACAACTTAAGAAGCATGAAGTAAAGCATACTTGCCTCGCTACTCACAGGCCTGTACACTTCCCTCGCCTCGTTGATGCCAATCTCGGTCTCCTTTCCTTTCCTTACGGCCAAGTTGATTTCCTGGGCCTTTTCCTTTGTGGCCTCAAGCCCTTCAATCAAAGGGATGTCGCTCAGGATGTCAGCAGGAGCATTGGCAAGCTTCATGAGCAAGTCATCCTCGAGCTGCTGCAGCTGGATTTTGTATTGGTTGAAAGCTTGCACAAGTTCGTTCTTGTCCTTCTCCAGGGCGGGTTGTTCGTGGCCAACAACCTTGGCGAGCAGCTGGTCCTCAAGGCCCTTTTCCGTGACGATGAAGTTGATGAGGGTGCACTGCGCGGCGATCTCGGGCTTGTAGTGGGGGTTGCTGAGCTTCGTCTGCAAGTAAAGCCTGAACTGAGGGTCGTACTGGACTTCCTCCCCTCCAACCTTGATGAACATATTCTTTCCCTTCTTGTAGATAGCCCTCATCAAAATGGGGTCGAGCACGGCGTCAATGCTCTCTCCAAGGTTCTCGATAATCACCGTGTCTCCGCTTTCGATGGCTGCGACAATCTTGTTCATCCACATCTTCCCACCAAGCTGGAGCGTGATGACGTTACTCTCCTCTGCAGCGCACTTCTTCTCCTCGTGCTCCTTGATCCACTTGATACCCTGCAACTGAGGATCAATGATGAGAGGCCACCTCTCAGCATTGGTGATGATCGCTCCATTCTCCACACTGATCCTGTCGGCGGGGAGGCCCTCGTTCTGCCAGTTGGCAACACCCGCGTCGTCCGTGAGGACATTGAGCGGGTCGATTCCCTCCGTGAGGGGGATCTCCCTACTAATGAGGTCGGGCAGCCAGGTGTTCTTCCATAGCATCTCCCTGAAGGAGCTACCGAACGCTCCCACATAGCTCACAAAAGCGGCACTGAGGAGGACGTTTCCTCCGAGAGTGATCTCCTGCCTCTTCAAGTTGTCAATCTCTTTGCTCCACCTCACATTCTCGCTCGCCAAGCCGTTCGTCAGCCTCTCAGCAAGCCCGAGCTTTGCCTTGCACGCTTCTGCCTCCTCCTCGACAGCCATCTTGGCCTCAGTTGCCTGAAGCAGAGTTTTCTGCAGCTTTGCCAACTTGTCATCGACGCCCTTGAGGATTGCCATGACTCCGGCAAGCTCCTTGTCGGCTGCGTCCTTGGCTGCCTGAGCCTCTGCAAGACTTTCCATCAATGGCTTTACCTTCTTGAAGATGCCGTTGAATTGGATAATGTTGACGACCCAGTTGCAAAGATTGGCTGCAGCAGCACTCTTCTTTTTCATGACATCATAGCTGAAAGAAGGATCCTCAAGCAGGGGAGTGACCCTCTTGACTACATCATCGGGAATATCCTTTCCATCATAATTCACTAGCTTGTCCATAAAGGCGTCGACCTTGGCCATCATCTTCTTCGCCATGTCCCAGCCAAAGTTCTTCTTTTCTCCCTGGATCATAATGAGACAAGCTGTTGTGATCTTGTCAACTCCAGCGGGGGGGTTGGAGAAGCCCTTGAGCTCGGTGAGGGATGCTTTGTCCAAGCAGTTGACAGCTTCGACGGCGGCGTTGAGAGCTGGCTGAGCGATTGCCAAGTCTCCAGCGGCCTGGGCCTCGATCTTGCTGGCCTCTGCTGCCGCCTTGTCAGCCTTCTTCTTCTCGATGTTCGCAAGTTCCTGCTGAGCCTCGGCCTCTGTCCTCTGCTGTCCCATTTCATTTAGCAGGGCATCTGTCACCTCCTTCTTGGCATTCACCTCAACCATCTTGACCTCGAGGTCGGCCTTCAAGATTTCTACATCCTTGTTGGTGTTCTGAAGAGTGGTAAGACCAGTGTCCAACCTTGTGATGTTGTCACGGAGCTGCTGCCTCTTCTCGCCAAGTAAAGTCTTGTAGAATCCTATTAATTCGAGGAAGCTCTTAGGCGTTGTGTAGTTGTACCTCTTCTCCTGCTGCAAATACTGCACCGAAGCATTGTTCACCGACAAGTGAACTTCGGCGACGTGGTAGCAAATGTTCTCCTTGATCTCAGGCGTGCTTAACTCCACGTCCTCCAAAAACCTCTGAGCGACACTAATGAGGGCATCCTTTGGCCACGCGTGGAACCAATCGATTGCGGTGCAGTTGATAAGCCCAGGGAACCTTCTTGGCCTGATCCTGAAAAGCTCCCCGACAGGAGAGAAGGCCAAGATAACATGCAGGTTGGTTTTAACCCTTTCTATGAAGAATTCCATCATGGCATCCCTCGTGTCCTGGACTCCGGCAGCCTTCGCGGCGCCCCTAAGGTTTCCGAAGATGCCATCGTACTCGTCCTTCTGGAACAAATCGGGTATCACTCCACTGCTAAGAAGGTTGTTGACGTAAACGAGGAACCTCTCGTCCACAATCTGACTATCTGTCATCATGAAGACCATGGGCTCAGCCGGCTTGACACCGGCCTTCCTGTAAAGCTCCTTCAGTTCCTCCTTTAAGTCCGCGACTCCGTAGTCAGAGGTAACGGAAACCTGGGACACTGAGTAGCCACAGATGAAGCTGGCAAGCTTGGCAAGACTCTGCTTGCCACTTCCACCAACGCCGACAAGGAGCGCGTTTCCTCCAGGCAGGCCAATAATCCTAGCGATCCTGGTGACGTGCTCCATGGCCTGCTCGAACAGTACCAACTCCATGATGGGATTGGAGTCGTTGTATTCGGCAAGCTTATCCTCAAGGACACTCTTCAGCTGAGGAATGTCGCTAATGGGCAAGTACGCAGGGACCTCGTCGATCGTAGAGGTCGCAAAGGATGTGAAGATGTTGGGGCTCGCGAAGAGCTCGTCGGAGTCTTGGTCGAGGAACCTTTTGGCAACATCCTGAAGCAACTCGACACAGCGGGTGCTCTCACTCTGGCTGACAAGCCTGTCGGTGAACACTCTCATGCACTCGTGCATCCACAACCTGCACACCTTAATAGGCTGGCTGAAGTACTCCGGCTTACTCTGAACTATTCCTTGCGTGATGGCGCTCAGATCCCTCATGTTGAAATTGTAGTGGAACTTGACCGCACTCGGAAGGAACCTCGCGCTGATCTCTTTGTGAGCGGTGATAGTTGCGTCGACGAGGTGGGAACCGATTTTCTGCACACTGCTCTGGAACAGCCTCAAGTGGTTGTCCAAGATCGTTCCGTAAACCAGCCCTAAGTCCGCCTCCCCAGGCATGGCGGAACTGAAAGCGCTGAAGTGCCTCTGAAGCCTCGGGTTGACAAAGAAACTGCCACTCTTGTTGTTCATGCAACTGATGAACTGTACGTCCTGGATGTACTTCTTCAGGCCGAGATCGGTCCGGTCGTACCAGCTACCGTAGTCCATGTGTTGCCTGACGAGCTCGATAGGAGTTTGCGTTCCGTAAGTCTCCACCATTGCCATGTTCAAATCGTCAATGAAGTACAAGAGCTTCTTGCCAGTGGGAGGCCCATAACTCTTGCCACTCCTCTTGTCGATAGGCTGCTCCAGCTGCTGCTGGATACTTGCGCTGTCTGTGTAATAATTCATGTTGATAGTCGCGGACATTGTGTTCTCGTCAAGGTTCCTCATGAAGTCCTTGACTAGGGCGGTTTTCCCTGTTCCCGCGCCTCCAACCAACAAGACATGCCTCTTCTGCTTCAAAATTACGTTAGTCAAGTAAGTCAACCTAACGAGCTCAACAGTAGGTACCACGATGTTGCTGAAGTTTGACTCTGCACTTGAGTACGTGGGCACCTTCTGGCTCCAAGGAGTGACCTGGGCGGAGGCGGGGTCCACAAAGTAGTCGAAAATAGTTCCATGGTCAGGGTATTTTATGCCCTTGAACGTGCCCTTCCACAGCCTGCTGAACTTCAATTTGCTGTCATTGTTCCGATCGACTCCAAGGAGGCCGCCGAATGACCACAAAGCGCAGTAAAGGAAGACCTTCTCGACGCTGTCGTGGGTCTTGGACTCTCTGCTCATGGCCTTGAGGCTGCCCTGCAAGAGATGGCACAAGGTTTGGACCATGCTGATCGTAGAAATGGGTGAGACGGTCTCCAAACTCTTGTCGGCGGCGATTTCTAGCGCCTTTGGCACGATGGAGTTGAAGAGAGCAGGAAGGATGCTCTTCTCGATTTCTTCCTCCCTTGATGCAACCCAGCTGTCAATGTAGGGCTGGTGCCCAATGTCTTGCTCGTTCAAGTAAAGAATCCCAGCGCGAGACACTGTAGCGGGGGTTGCATTCTTGAGACTGTTGATCTCAAATATCATCCTCATGGGGTCGGAGAGAGGAATGCGCTCGTTACTGACCAGAGTCAGGACCTTGTTGTCGTCCATGACAGTGTTCATGGACTCGATCCAAACGGCGTCGATGTCTCCGTCTAAGACGACCCACTGCATCTGCTGCGCCGGGGTGTAAGGAGCCCAACACTTGGACATGTTTCTCATGACAATGCTCAGGACTCCGTCCTTCCAGTCCTTCGAAAGTGTCATGTACCCGTAGAGTTCGTCGCTCGTGACGGCCTTTGGGTTAACCACCTCGGAGACGCACGTCGGCTTTGGCAGTCCGAGGTTCCAGCACCCCTGCAAGGCCTTCCACACACTCGTCTTTCCAGCGCCTGCTGGACCAAGGAGCATCACAGAGTGCCTCACGTCCAGCAGTTCCTGGTACTGGGTGACCTTCTGGACGAAGGCGTCTTCGTACTGCATGTTTGTCTCCTTACAAACGGCGATGCACTTCTCCTTAAGGGCCTCGTTAATCTTTGGGGGGGTATCCAAGCCTGGGAACAAATCTGAGATCAAACGAAGGAAGATAGGACTGTCCTGGTTGGGGATCTTGGGGGTGTTGAAATCCCTCAGTGCCCTCATGAGTACGGCATCTTCGTCAACGGTTGTGTCTTCTCTCTTCAAGTTTCCGGCGACCCTCAGGACACTCTTGACCGCGCGTAGACCCCAATCGTAATGGGCCTGTTTGCTGAGAAGTTCGGAACTCAGCTGGTAGAGGGTAACAAACTTGATTGCGAGAGGCCTGGCCTTGATAAATCCTTCGGACATCAACATGTTCTCGCAAATTGGCTTCAAGTCCGGGCGGATCATGGCACAGCTCCTGAACTGAGCCTTGAGATTCTCGGGCAGCTCAGTACGCCCGGCATATCCGGGGTTCATGGTAATAAAGAACCCGCAAGTAGGAATGAGATTCACAGACTCTCCAAAGAAGTCGAACTCCCCGACCTTGACGGGAGGAGTTCCAGCAGGAAGATTGGCGTACTTCTTCTCCCTGTTGACAGGCACGGATAGCTTGACAACTGCGTCCAAAATGTACTTGACCTGACTGGCCACCACACTGAGGACCTCAATCTCGATACGGTTGAACTCGTCGAAGCATCCCCAGGCTCCAACCTGGGCGAGGCCTTTGAAAATGTCGGCCATGGTCTGATAGTTCATCTGGTCGGAGCAGTTGAAGACGTAGCATGGGAGGCCGAGGGCTCTCGCCAAATCCTTGGTCGTTTCTGTCTTTCCCGTTCCTGCAGGACCCGCGGGAGCACCACCCAAGTAAAGCCTCAGGGCGGTGGTTAAAGTTACGTAGCACCTGTCTGTCAATGGCGTAATGACCAGCCTTGCAATATTTCCGACGTACTCGAAACTGTAGCTAGTCTTGAAGTCACAAATACGCACTGAAACATCCCTCTCTCCCTTCTCCTGGATCCAGTAGAACTTGAGCTGGCTCTGCCAGGCAAAGTCGAGAGTGTTGTCGACCCTTTTAGCGATGAGGCCCTCGACGACGTCTCTGGAGTGGACGTCGATTGTGATGAGAACGATAATTTTGGTTCTGTCTCCCTTTTTGAGGTCTCCCTGCACCAGCTTGATGAGAGACTCAAGCCTGGAGATGCAAACGCCCAAGTACTTCTTGACGGCGTCCTCCTGCCCGTTCTCGTACTCCTCGAGGGCTCCGGTCGTCTCCTCCGTCCAAAGCACCTGGCAAGCCAATAGGGCAATCTGGCCGGGGAAAGAAAAGAGCCACTCTTCTCTCGGGTTATCGACGTCCCAGTTGCTCGCCTCCTTAAGGGCGTTCTCTGTGACGTTCCTCAAAGTAGTCTGCATAAAATTGGTAAGCTTGTTCAGCCAATTCTCGACAGCTCCCGTCATCTTGAAGTCGTGCTGGAAAGCGACCGTCTCGCCGTCCTTGGCGTTCATGGCGTTGGCCTTTTCGGGGATCTTGGCGGACGCGCCCTCCTCGTTCGTTGCGACGGAACCACCATCCTCCACCTCTTCGACCTCAGGCTCCACGAAGGTGAGGGAACCAATTCCGTCGTAGATGGAGCCCAAGTGAGGCATAATCTTGGGGGGGTTGTTGCCGTTGGAGAGAATGTCGAGTAGGGCGGTGTTCGAAACGAAATAGAATCTGGGAAAGATGTTCTTCTTCGTGTCAAGGTACTCGTTGAGGGCCTTCTGGCAAGCCTCGAGCTGCTTGGACATGGAGGCCATCGACTGCTCCCTCCCTTCCGTGGAGCAGCACTCGACGACGCCGGGCCTCGCCGACGCGTCTTTCATGAGCTCCTTGAATTCATTGTCCACGGATTCGAACCTCTTGGTGTCGTCGGGAAGCTGAGCCCTGATATCCTGCGACGCGAGGAAGATAGCCTCGAGGGCCGTCCAGCCGCGCTGGCACGTCAAGATGAGCTTGAGGACCGTCTCCACAGTGGAGAGGTTCGCTTGCCACATGTTGACCTTTGACCTGAAGAAGTCGACGAACTTTCCCATGCTCGCCATGCTCTGGAGGTCCATCTGGTTGGCCTCAAGTTGTTCTAAAATTTCATCAGGTGCTCCAATAACGAACACCTCCGTATCCTTGTGGCGGACGAACTCGAGGGCCAGCATGGTCCACGTGTCCTCAATAGTTGTGAGTTTCTTCTCAACCTTGAGCTCCTTGACAGAGATCTCGACCAACTCGGTAACTCCCTCGACGCACTTGTGAAGTTCAAGGGCGAGAAGATCGGAGAGAGCGAACTGCGGGGTCTTCTCGAAGTGCTTGTGGGTGATGATGGAGAGCTGCTTCCAGTGGCGGTCTCGCATTGAGGGGGTGTGAAGTTCGTGGACCAGGGGAAGCACCACAGACATGTTGGTGACCTCGGCAAACAGTTCCTTGTAAACTCCCCAGTCTCGGATGACGCGGGGCATCCTCTTGATTTGGTTCTGCAGGAGCTTGACCTCGTCAAGGAGAGCCTCGGTGTCGATGGCCGCCCACAGAATGGTCCGCCAGCTCTCGAAGAGGTGAACCACGGAATTCACAGTATCCCACGTCTGCTTGAGCAAGACGGCGTCTTCCCTCATCATGGTCAATTCTGAGGTCCTACTACGGGAGAGCTCAAAGAGCTCCTCGAGCTCGTTGAAATTCGCGGCCTCGGCGTCGAACGTGTCCAACTTTTTCATGTAGCTGTCCAGGCAGGCGTAAACCTCCTTCCTCTGGCTGAACTTCCAGTTGAAGGGGGCGTTTTTCTTGAAGTCTTCGTAGAAGACCTTGGCGTTGTCCTTGAACGTAGCAATGTCCTTCCTTATGTTGTCTACCATTGCGTTCTGAAGGGGGTGAATTTCCTCCTTGACTCTGAAGGTCTTGTTGACAATGTTGTCCCAGAGCATGGGGGCGCGCTCCAGATACTCGACGGCCGGTTCTCCGCCGACCGCCCCGAGGTCCAGGGTGATCCCGTGGCCCTTGAGCAGCATGACCATGTTGCGAAGAGGGCCAAAGGTGGAGTTCATCGAGCTCATCTGTAGCGGGGGAAGAGTTGCGGTTAGTTTTCAGTTTCAAGACCACTGTCGTGCGTATTTCGCTCGCTTTGCTTCAATCTCAAAATCTCACCTTCTTCCTGACGTCCCTGATGTGGCTCATGATGGACATGAGCACCTCCTTGGACTCTGACGGATCCTGGTCGAGGCCATCGTTGACAACTTGCTGGAAATTGGCCATCTCCTGGAGCTCCTCTGAGATGTACTTCTGAATGTACCCAGTGTAAAGGTACATCCACTTGGTGACCCAGGTCCCCATGGCCTGCTTGATGGGCTGCCCATTGATGCGGAGGAAGTCCATATCCGTGACATGCTTGAGGCCCTCGATCTCATCCTGGGTGGAGAGGTAGTGCTTGATCTTCTCGTCGAAGAGGGTGAGGTCGAGGACGCTCCTTTTCTCCATAATGGGGGGCTCGTGGTCAGCGACCTGCACGACCTCGCCGTCCTCGGTCTCGTCGATCTCACTGGCGGCGGGCTCGAAGACCGCGATCTCCTCCTCCTTGATGGCGATGATGAGGAACTGACGGAAGATTTCCTGGAGATCCGACTTCCAGAGGTACTCGTACTGCGACGAGGGTTATCACAGAGGAGAAGCGGGGGTGAGTGTTTGAATTGCCATCGCCGTACCTAAAAAGTTCGTGTCAATTGAATCCACTCTCACTCACCTTCCTGAACTGGCGCATGTAGCGATTCGTCTTCACCTCGATCATGTGCATGTGTCTATTGATCTTTGCCAGTAGCATGCTGATGGCCGGGTCGTTCTGCAGGTCCATCCGGTACGTTCCGTCCGACCCGTCCAGGCGCTTGAAGACCCCTCCGACTCCCATGATGCCGGATATCCAGACCCAGATTAGGTTGCGGAGCCCGAACTTGGCGCGGTCCTTGGTGTCCACCTGCCTGACCATGGGCTTGTAGATGACGTTCTTGTCGAGCAGGTCGAGGTCGATCTCGAGCAGAGGCGAGAAGTTGTTTTTCGTGATGTAATCCTCGTTGAGATTGCACTCGAGCTGCTCGAGGGAAACGACGGTGACGTCCACGAGGCCGCTGACGATTATACTATTGATGAAGTCTACGTAGGCCTTCCAATCGGGGAGACCCTGGGAGACCTTCAAGGTGCGGTTGGTGTCCTTGAGAAGTTTATGGACCTGCGACGAGCGGGGGAGGAGCGATAAAGGGGAAGAGGCAATACATCGAACGAAGGGAGGCTGCGTTAGTATTTCCGATCTGTCGCACTTGGCATTTCGCCGCACTTGGCATTTCGCCCAGTCCAATCTCACCTCCTGCCCCCCCTCCTTGATGGTGAGGTACTGGTCCTTCTTGATCTTGGCGAGCAGTATCTCAAAGTCTTGTACGGACGCGGTCTTTGCCATACGGTCGAAGAGTGGCTTGGACGTCCACGACTCCAGGAGTGTCTCGATGCGCCTTAGGTTTGACTTCATTACGCCGAGGGTCTGGTCGATCTTCTTGATGTCTGCCATGGCGTCGGTTATGAAGTTGTCGATGCCGTTGGACTTCCAGTTTAGGGACTTGCCCTTCTTGGACTTCGAGTCGATCCCCTGGGCCAGGACCTTGTTGATCTTGTCCAGCTGCGACTTTAGAAGGGGGCGCTCGACCGGCAGGAGGGAGTGCTGGATCTTGTTGAAAATGTTGACGATGAGGTCAAGGTTGCCCATGTGCCTTCTAAAGACTTCGCCGCGCTGGTAGATGTCAAGGGCGGATTCTGGGACCTTGAGCCCGAGGAGGAGGAAGTACTTCACCTCGCGAAGGAGCCGAGTGAGAAGAGGGTCAAAGTTGACATGGAGGAGTTGCTGGGCTCCACGAGGAGCATTCGCTGGGGGCGAGCCGGTACGCAAGAGGGCGTTCTTGAGCTGAGAGGGGGGGAGGGGGGGTGGGGGGTGAGTATATTATTAGGGGGTGGAGCCGCGCCTCTCGTGAACTGTCTACTTCTTCTCTTCTGGCTCACCTTCTTCTGCGACGACTCCTCTATTGACTGTCCCCACGCCTCGATCTTCATCCTCTCAAAGTCCGCGAGCTGTCCTAGTAGGCTCGTGTACATTTTGACCGTCTCCCTGGCGTCCTCCCTGTCCAGGACCTTGGAGTCTAGCTTCTTCATCTTCTCCATCGGCAGCTTGACGCGCTCCAGGAGCCCTCGGCACCAGGTTAGCGCCCCGGCGATGGGGGGTAGGTTGTTGGCGATCGGAGGGCTGAGCTTGTTCTCCACGAAGATCTGGAGGACCTGGGTGACGTCCTCTGCGTACGAGGAGATTAGGGCACCGTGCTTCTTCTCGAGGTCGTCCGCGATTATCGGGCGCCGGACGAGGGATTCGAAGGAGTCCAGGAGCTTGAACCTGCCGGTGACGGTAGAGCAGTCGTCGAATCCCTGGGTGATTACCGACCCGAGCCTGGGGGGGGGGGGGGGGGAGCGGAGCGACAGGCGGGGGAGGGGGGTTGGTTAGGATGGTGCGAGGAGCGCGCGTTGGTTGTAAATCCACTCTTGCGTTTCTTCTAGTCCATTTCTCACCTGCGCTCCAGCTCCTTGATGCGAGCCCTAAATTCGTAGTAGGTGTCCTCGAATCTTTTCGCGTCTAGGTCCATGATATCGTAGTCCACAGTTTTAATGGTCTCCACGGCTGCGTTGAAGTCGAAGTAAATCTGGGCCACGGAGGTGGTGAGCGTCTTGCCCTTGGTTCCTCCGACCTCGATTTTGGCGAGCTTGGAGAACTGGCTGATGGTCTTGGTAAGGTCCCAAATATCGTGGCACCTCTCGAGGAAGGCGTCTAGCCTGACGAAGACTGCATTGTTCTGCATCCTCCACTGGTTATTCGGGCACTCCGTA
Source organism: Triparma columacea (assembly GCA_030267965.1). Classification (NCBI taxonomy): domain Eukaryota; class Bolidophyceae; order Parmales; family Triparmaceae; genus Triparma; species Triparma columacea. The sequence continues at coordinate 13,717 of BRYA01000529.1, forward strand.
TTTGCCTTTGCCTTGTACTCGAAGAACGTTGCCTTGAACTTCCCGAAAACCTGCACCACCTTCTGGAGCATGTCAATCGCCATCCTCGTCTCCTCCTGCTCGATCATCTCAAAGACTCTTGAGCCGTTGATGTACTTTTGAGCTTGGCGGATGAGAGTGTTGCATATCTCGCGCATCAGGACGACGAGGCGGCCGGGGGTGTTGTAGTAGGCGGAGCCCTTCCAGACGAGGAGGACGAGGTGCATGATTGGGGTGAAGTGGTTGACGAGGTTAGCGAAGCTGGACTCGTCCTCGAGCTGCGTGGGGAGGGGGGGGGGGGG
>BRYA01000529.1:14079-31895 GCA_030267965.1 Triparma columacea
AAAGGGTAGGAGGGGGGGAGGGGGTCAGCTTAATTACCCATGATGTATCCAGTCTTCCTTCTAATTTCTCACCTTCTCAAACCACGCCCTCAGCGGTTTCAAGAACTTTGAGTTATTCGTGGCCTCAGCCCTCGCCTGGAAGACCTCCTTGCAGAGCTTCGCGAAGGGGGCATTGTAGGTCGACTTGGCCTGGTCGAGAAACCTGAGGAGTCGGCGGACACGCTCAGACTGGAGCTGGTTGAAAATGCTATTGAGGTTCGCGGACTTGCTCTCCCAGAAGTCGAGCTCGTCGAGCGGGCCTGGGTTTGAGGGGTCGTTCAAGAGCTGCTCGGGCTCCTTCTTCAGCACGCCCTTGATCTGCTTCGTCCATGTGATGAGGCAGCTCTCAAGCTGGTGGACCTTGTCCTTGTGAGTGATCTTGGGGGCGTCAGCGAGCTCACTGATGTCGTCTACGTTTATGGACATGGACCGCTTTATTATGTCCTCGGGGTCCTCCTTGCTGTCGAGGAGCTGGTGGGTGGGGGGGAGGGGGAGGGTGGTGGTGCCGGCTACGTTGCCCTGGGTAATTTGGACATTGGCTACGAACTCATTAAAGGTTTGAGTCACGTCTTTGGCGACCATCTGTTGAGAGGTGTGGGGGGGGGGGGTTGTGGGGGGGGGGGAGGGGTTGGTTTATTCGCCCTTGGAAGGGGTCGCCCGTCAGTAGCAAAGCATTCCAAAACCCTAACTTACCTCCGACCACTGGTCCTGGTTGACCTCGTTGGTAAGCAGCGGTAGGTATACCTCGATCGCCACTCTCGCCATGTGCTCCATCGCGTCCGCCGTAAGGTCCCCCTGCAGTATTTCCTCCCTATAGTGCTCATCTGAGATTGGCTTGGGCTCAGGCTTGGTTAAGAAGAGGTGGAGGGACTTTAGGGATGCAGGTGGGGTGGAGGTTATGGTGAGGTTGCTCCGGGCCTCGGAGACGAAAAGAGTGAGGAGGGAGCCGTCGAGGAAGTCGTATATTATGTTCTGAGGGTGAGGGGAGAGGGGGGGGGGGAGGGGGTTAACCGATTGGGATTGGTAGGGGATTAGGAAGAGGGGAGGAGCGGGGTGGGGGAGAGGGGGGACGGGGGGGGGGGGAGCGTTGGGGCGCTAGGGAGAGGGAGGGCAAAGGGTAGAGGGCAAAGGGAGGGTGCTTAAGAGGCCTTACCAGCGTGTCCTCGTGCTCGGCAAAAGCCTGAAATTTATCTGGATTAACGTTCTTGAACGTCGACGTTATCTGCTTAAACACAAAGTCGAGCCTCTCATCGAGCTCGTCGCCCATTTTGGCGTGAAAAGGTCAAGGGTGAAGGTCTTGGACAACGACACAGCGCCCCTTCAAATAGTTTGGGATGCCCTCCCCATTCCCGGACTCTCTTTCTTCCCAATTCCAATCTTTTCAAGGATTCACAAACACCATGAGATCAGCTATCGAGCAGAACATAATCTCGTAAGTATCTCTCTTCCTCATAATTCCTCCATCTTCCCCTTGTCTTCCCTTCAAACCTCTCCCTTCCCATTTTCCTCACCCCTCCCCCCTCGCTGTTCTCGTGTTGTTTCCCTATTCTCTTTTCCTCTCTCCTCCCATTAGTTTAATCTCCCCTCTCCCCTACGCTGATCCCTCCCATGTATCCTCCGCCGTGTCATCCTTAATATCATCCTACCGTTCTCTCGTTCCATCTCCCACAACTCTTTACACTCCCTCTCCCCAAACCCTTCTTACCCTATCAGGTACCATACCAATAACATACAAAGGAGCGACTTACAACATACCCGTAGACATATACATCCCCTACCCCTACCCCAGCCAGCCCCCCAAAGTCTACGTTCGTCCTACCCCTCAAATGTCGATAAAGCCTAACCACGGACATGTTGACGCTGAGGGACTGCTTTACTCACCGTACCTTAGCTCGTGGGGACCGAGGGGGGGGAGGGAGAGGACGCTGGGGGGACTTGTTAGTGAGGCTAGAGCTATATTCGGTGCAGAGCCACCTGTTTACGCAACCGGAGGAGGAGGAGGGGGAGGGGGGAGAAGTACGGTTAGATCAGGACCACCATCATACGGTGAGGTCGCAGGTGGAGGTGGAGGAGGAGGTGGTGGTGGTCAGATCTCGCGGCAACCACCACGGTACGACAGCGCCGTTGTAGGTGAGGTTGGAGGAAGGACAGGTGTGAGTACAACGACAACGACGGCGGCGGCGGCGGGAAGGGGGACGACGGGGGGGACGGTTTTGGAGAGACTAACGGGCAAGATCCAGATGAAGGTCCAGGGGGTCTTCAACGAGCTTAGGACTAAGATGGAAGACGAACTCAAGGTTCAGGCTGGACTTACAGCAAACGGGGAGGCTGTCGGTAGGCAGATGGGGGAGCTTGGTAGGATGAAAACACTGATCGAGACAGCAGTTTCAGACGTTAAGGAAAGGAGGAGGGTCCTAGAGGAGAGGGTAGATAAGCGTAACCGTGAAGCCTCCGCTGGGACTAAGGTTAACGTTGACGACCTCGTTAAAGGTGTTGACGCAAACAGCGAGAAGGCACTAGAGCTCGCGGCGGGGGTCGCGGCGGGGGAGGACCTTGTTTACTACATCGATAGAGCGCTGATCGCGGGAGGGGGGGATGTGGAGGAAGGGATGAGAGAGGTTAGGAGGACGGCTAGACAACAGTTTTTGAAGAAAGCTTGGCTCAGGAAAATTGGGAAGGGGACGGGGGGAGAGGGGTGGGAACTTAGATGATATGTGCATGCAAGGGGGGGAGGGGAGGGGGGAAGGTGAAAGAGGAGAGGGAATGGCGAGAAATATGAAGCGGAAATAGTCGTTTTATAAGCCTAAGGCGGATGGATATTATTCTCCCCCCTCTAGCGAAGCCGTCCGTTACGTTCCGGAGCCTCTCGAAATGCAGATTTACCTCCCACCCACCCACCCCCCCCCCTCAACTCTTGGTCGTCCCTCCGCCATGCAATCCCCCCCCCTCCCTACTCTTACTTCCCCTCGTTCTTTGCCTCCTCCTTCTACTGCATTCTTGATCAACTGTTCTTAGTCTCCTCCTTCTCCCCCTGTCCCTCCACCCCAGCCTGTTCCATAAGTTCCCCAATGCTCCTCTCAAGGTCGTCAATCCTACCACCCATCTCATCTATCCTACCAATGATCGCGTCAGACATCTGGGTGAAACGGGACTGCATCTGAGTTAAGAGGGACTGAACGAACAGGGTGAGGTCCTGGGAGTTTGTGGGGGCACCCTCAGCGTCCTCAGATGTTGGGGGGGGGGATGATAACTCGGATGATGCCATTTTTTGGGGGGGGAAGGTCTTTGGATTTTGTTTGTGGAAAGCGTTGCGCGCTGTGGGGGGGAGGAAAGGGGAGGGGTGAAGGGGAGGGTGTTGAAGAGGTTGTTAGTTGTTTGTGGAGGGGAGGGTCGTGTTTGTATTCGAGGGTTGAGTGTTTGTTTGAGTTGTATGGCTAAGTTATTTGATATGTGATTGTTTGTATGGTGTATAGTAGTAATATAGTGTTTGTATATGTGTTGTAGTGTAGTAGTGTTTGAAATTGAGTTCAAAAGGCTTCTCACTTTGATTTTGATTGAAATCTTCCCATTTTTCGACTTTCGAGATTCCAAGTCCTTTCTTTGCCCCGTGATTTAATTGTATATCTTGTCGTTGATAATGAAAATATTTTTACGCCATTTACAACACTAAATTACGTCTCGTTCTCGTCTGCCTCTACACCCCAAATCCTGTGTTCACTTCTTCTTACCCCTACTATTCTTGCCCTTCTTGCCCTTCTTACCATTCTTCCCCATCGCAACTGCTCCTTCCGCTACTCCCACATCCGCTACTCCCACATCCGCTTCTCCCGCCGCCACTCCCTTCCCTGTCTTGGATCTTTTCTTGACCATCGCCTCGCTCTCCCCGCTTTCGTTCAACGGTCCCCTGCATTGCACCCTGTGCTCCCTCCAGTGCTTGACCTGGCACTCCCTCGAGCAGTAGGCGACGTTGCGACAGGGACACATTAGGAGCTTGTCGCGAGACTTAGCAGTTAGAGCCTCGCAAACGAAGCAACAGAAGGGACGGCCTTGAAGGTAATGTTTCGTGATGTTGGTGATTATAGGATCTTTGAGATGATGGTATAAATTGAATTTGTCTTGAAGTACGTCGGAATCGGGCTTTCCGAGATGAAGAAATGTTACGAACATCTTTATTGCGACATCTCTACTAAGCCTAGGGTGTTCTCCTTTGCACGCTGGTAGGAGGCAATGAATAAACACAATATCCACGTCGTTGGTGGTTGGAATAGCACCGCGCGCTAAAAACAGCCTACATAAGTCATGTGCTCCATAATCCATAGCAAAAGTAAGTGGTGAAGCAACATCTCCATCAAGGGTAACCACAGTCTTGTTCACATTTGCTCCATGATCGAGAAGAGCTATGGCCTGATCAATGTGTCCCATAGTAGTAGCATGTATCAACAGGTTGGAAAAGTTTTTCATCACCCCTTCGAATTGTAGGTCCATATTAGGGTCAAGTCCATGTTCTAAGAGCAATCTCAAGATTGTTGAATTGTCACTACTCCTCATTGACATACCTGCGGCCATGTCCATGGCTTCATTGTTGTCGAAGCCAGCCTCTAAGGTAAGCTTGACCATCTCAACATTATCGTGAAGAGAGGCGCTTGTGAGGACTGAATGTACCGTCCGTTCCTCATCAACATGTGTCACAACATCCTCTATATAAGCGCCTAACAAAACCTCAGGACCATGTTCCTTGGCATACCCCTTGATGCGATCCCATTCTTGCTCATAAGCCAAGTGTATGCACAACTGCTGACCGAATGTCAAATCGTCCCAACTAGATACTGCCACATTTGTGGTCTCTGATGAATTGTGTGACGATTGTACCTCTGATTGCGATTCCATTTTTTGAGCGAACCTGCCCCTAATTTGAATTTATAGCGAAAAATTACGATGTGAAACTTATATACAAAGCCTTGAAGCTACTTCACTTAGGCAGAAGTGTCGTGTAGGTGCTAATATTGGAGTCCACCTGTGAGAAAGTTTCTTCTTGGAAGCAGGAGGGGACAAATTAGTTGGAGAAATATGAAATTGTTCATTGCATTCTCACGCTAATCGTAATAAAAAATAAGCAATTTGATGTACATCGAATTCTAAAAATTCCTTTTAGCCGCCGCATTACTGTATTGTTTCGTTCACTTCTTCTTACCCCTACCCTTCTTCCCCTTCTTGCCATTCTTCCCCGTCGCAACTGCTCCTTCCGCTACTCCCACCGCCGTTGCTCCCGCCGCCGCTCCCTTCCCTGTCTTGTGCCTCCCCTTGACCATTGCCTCGCTCTCCCCCCTTTCGTTCAGCGGGCCCCCGCACTGCACCTTGTGCTTCTTCCAGTGTTTCATCTGACACTCCTGAGAGCAGTAAGCGACAGTGCGACAGGGACACATATGGAGCTTGTCGCGCTCCTTGGCGGTGAGAGCCTCGCAAACCTCGCAGCAGAAGGGACGGCCTTGAAGGTAATGTTTCGTGATGTTGGTGATTGTAGGATCGCGATAGTAATCCTTCAAATAATTGAATTTGTCTTGAAGTACGTCGGAATCGGGCTTTCCGAGATGAAGAAATGTTACGAACATCTTTATTGCGACATCTCTACTAAGCCTAGGGTTTTCTCCTTTGCATGCTTGGAGGCAATGCTCAAACAAAATATCCACGTCGTTGGTGGTTGGGATAGCACCGCGCGTGAGAAACAGCCTGCATATGTCGTGTGCTCCAAAAGCGAAAGCACTAGTAAGTGGTGAAAGAACACCTCCACTTGTAGGGTGAACCATTATCTTGTTCACATTTGCTCCATGATCGAGAAGTGCTATGGCCTGATCAATGTGTCCCCTTCCAGCAGTAGCAAGCATCAAAAGGTTGGGGTAAAAGTCTTCCACTACCCCTTCGACTTGTAGGTCCATATTAGGGTCAAGTCCATGTTCTAAGAGCAATCTCAAGATTGTTGAATTGGCACTATTCTGCATTGATGTTTGTGTGTGTGCGGCCCAGTACATGGCTTCCTTGTTGTTGAAGCCGGCCTCCAAGGTAAGCTTGACCATCTCAATATTTTGGCAATGAGAGGCGAAGGAGAGGACTGAAACTACCCTCCCTTCATCCTCATCAATATGCATTATATAAGCGCCTAACAAAACCTCAGGACCATGTTCCTTGGCATACCCCTTGATGCGATCCCAGTCTTGCTCATCGGCCCACTCTATGCACAACTGCTGACCATCTGTCAAATCGTCCCTACTATGTACTGTCACATTTGTGGTCTCTGATGAATTGTGTGACGATTGTACCTCTGATTGCGATTCCATTTTTTGAGCGAACCTGCCCCTAATTTGAATTTATAGCGAAAAATTACGATGTGAAACTTATATACAAAGCCTTGAAGCTACTTCACTTAGGCAGAAGTGTCGTGTAGGTGCTAATATTGGAGTCCACCTGTGAGAAAGTTTCTTCTTGGAAGCAGGAGGGGACAAATTAGTTGGAGAAATATGAAATTGTTCATTGCATTCTCACGCTAATCGTAATAAAAAATAAGCAATTTGATGTACATCGAATTCTAAAAATTCCTTTTAGCCGCCGCATTACTGTATTGTTTCGTTCACTTCTTCTTACCCCTACCCTTCTTCCCCTTCTTGCCATTCTTCCCCGTCGCTGTCGCAGCTGTTCCGTCCTCTCCTCCCACCACCGTTGCTCCCGCCGCCGCTCCCTTCCCTGTCTTGTGCCTCCCCTTGACCATTGCCTCACTCTCCCCCCTTTCGTTCAGCGGGCCCCCGCACTGCACCTTGTGCTTCTTCCAGTGTTTCATCTGACACTCCTGAGAGCAGTAAGCGACAGTGCGACAGGGACACATATGGAGCTTGTCACGCTCCTTGGCGGTGAGAGCCTCGCAAACCTCGCAGCAGAAGGGACGGCCTTGAAGGTAATGTTTCGTGATGTTGGTGATTATAGGATCTCGTTTGGAAGGATGCCATGAATCGAATTTGTCTCGAAGTACGTCGGAATCGGGCTTTCCCAGATGAAGAAATGTTGCGTACATCTTTATTGCGACATCTCTACTAAGGCTAGGGTGTTCTCCTTTGCACGCTCTGAGGCACAAAGCCAACACATTATCCACGTCGTTGGTGGTTGGAATAGCACCGCGCGTGAGGAACAGCCTGCATATGTCGTGTGCTCCTTCACTCATAGTAATAATAAGTGGTGAAGCAACAACTCCATTAGGGTGAACCACTGTCTTGTTCACATTTGCTCCATGATCGAGAAGTGCTATGGCCTGATCAATGTATCCCCTTTCAGCAGCAAGCATCAAAAGGTTGGGGTTAGAGTCTTCCACCAACCCTTCGAGTCGTAGGTCCATATTAGGGTCAAGTCCATGTTTTAAGAGCAATCTCAAGATTGTTGAATTGTCACTATTCGTCATTGACATATCTGCGGCCGCGTACATGGCATCCTTGTTGTTGAAACCGGCCTCTAAGGTAAGCTTGACCATCTCAACATTATCGTATTGAGAGGCGAATGAGAGGACTGAAGCTATCTGCCATTTCTCATCAACAAGCATTTTATAAACGCCTAACAAAACCTCAGGACCATGTTCCTTGGCACACCCCTTGATCTGATCCCAGTCTTGCTCACGAGCCCAATTCAAGCACATATACTGACCGTCTGTCAAATCGTCCAAACTAGATACAGCCACATTTGTGGTCTCTGATGAATTGTGTGACAATTGTAACTCCATATTTGAGCGAACCTACCCCAAATGTAAGTTTACAGCGGAAAATTACGATGTGAGAGTGATCAACAAAGCTAATATTGGAGTCCAACTAAAAGTGACTGCCGCCGACCCCAAAATAGGCTCTGCTCTTGCTTGTTGTCTGAGATGAAGAAGAAGTCTGATGAAGTTCAGGTGAAGGACTACAAAAGAGAAACCCCGACAAAAGGTTAGGGCTTTTTAGGAGGCTCTTGTCTATTCCTTATTTCGGACTTATCCTGTCACCTCCTCAAATCTTCCCATCTTTTTGTTGTTTTTGTGATTGTTGGCCAATTTTAGCGTCAAATTATCTTATTATTCTTTTGATAGTGTAATTAGGTATAATTAATTATGGTGCGTATCTCTAATGTTGAGATAGTGGATGAGCAGAGGATAAAATGGCTCAGAAAAGAAGACTGCAATCTGCGTCTGCCTCCCTTCTGAACACTTTTTTGGGCCTAATTTGGGATATATTGCGATATGTCTCATTTTGTGGATGAATATGCGTATACAAAGGCATTAAGCAAGGTATTAAAACGTAGAAATGCTCAGTACATGACATTATTCCTGCATTATTCAACCAAATATTCGACATTACCCTGAGTGACCCCCATATGATCCCCCTATGACTATCACACTGTTTGAAGTTAGCTGTTTGAAGTTAGAGTCAACTGAGGAGAACAATACAGCTACAAACAATGCAGCTACAAACTAAAGAGCTACGAACAGGAAACTACGAGAGCACCTTCTCCAACTTCTCTTTGATTGGCTTTAGATTTGTGTGTGGATATACATGGAGATACGTATGGAGATATGTACGCACGCAAACACACACACAAACAAACACACAAACAAACAAACACATCCAAACACACCAAACAAAACTAACTGAACTATATATATCCAATCACTTTCACATCATCACCCACTACTTCACCCCCTCACCCATCTCACCCACCCACCCCCACCCCCTCCCTCCCCCACTCTCCCCCCCCACACCCTCACCAGGGCTCGAAAGGGAAGCAAACCTCCGACATGCCTACCCCCCCTGATTTCCTGGCCTCCTGGAACCAGGAGGAGGATCTCCTAAACTTCTTCCTAAACTCCGGTGGCACAGGTACAGGTCTTACTCCCCCCCTACCCTCATTCTCATCTGGATCCACACCCGGTACCTCACTGGGTGGTGGTGGGGTCCACCCTGGGAGCCAACAACAAAGAGCATACCTTGGTCCTCCACCGACTATTCCCACTTCCTCCTCTGGTGTATTCCAGAGTATATCAGAGTACGGTGCTGGGGGAGAGATAGAGGGAGGTGATGATGATGACGACGATGAGAATGGCGTTGTGTTAACCACGCCTATGCAACATCACTATTATAGAGGTGGGGGTAATAACAACAACCCCAACCTTCCCACCTCACGTCGAGGAGTCGTCGGTGGAGGAAGAGGTGGTGGAGGTGGTGGTGGTGTTAGGAGCATGCCTTTAGGCGTAAACGACATGACAACATCGGAACTCGTACCGACGCCGCCGACGTTCGTTGACGGTATGCCGGTACTTGGAGACGAACAGGTTATCAACCATTTAAGCTTACCACACCATGGGAGGAGAGGGGTGCAGGTACCGGGGGGGGGGGGCGTTGGTGTGGGAGGGGGGGGAGGAGGTGGGGATGAGGGGGTGGGGGAGACGCACTACGGTATGAGCAGCAGTTTACCGGGGAGAGGTGGAATGGAGGGGATGATGGGGGGGATCGGAGGAGGAGGAGGATGGCAGGGACCGGGGAGCTTACCTAACTACGGAGGAGGAGGGTACGGGACGGGATACGGAGGAGGGGGAGCACCACCACCACCACCGGCAACGACGGGGGGAAGAGGAGGAAGAGGACAGGGGGGTATGACACAGGAGGAAAGGAGAGCTAGGAGACTGGCGAGGAATAGGGAAAGCGCGAGACAGAGCAGGAGGAGGAAGAAGGAGTACTTACAGCTACTGGCTAGCAAGGTCAAAATGCTGAACGACGGGATAGAGGAGGAACGTCGGAAAAGGATGGACGAGAGCGAGGAAGCGTTCTCTTCGGTTGAGACAAGGTGGAGACAGGAGATCGGGAAAGGGTCGGGAGGGAAGGCGCTTAAGGAGTGGTTCGATAACACGAGCCCGGGATGCGAGGAGAGGAACATTGCAGCGGACTTCCAGTGGAGGCAGGCGAGCATGGCGGTCTTGCCGGGACATAGGAAATTTTTGGTATGGCTTAATGGGAGGGACGACGGGTTCTTTAAGAAGAACAAGGCTGTACACAACGAGAGAGTCAGCAGCAAACAACTGGGGGAGAGACTTACGGCGGAGGGGAAGGGTGGGAAGTGTAAGGGGGAGGATAAGTTCTGGCCACTATTCTGTTACGATATGAGCTTCAGCTACGACCAGGAGGAGAGGTTAGTAGCGGCCATTAAGCAGAGGGTTAGCGGCCTCCACGGCTCTAAACTCCTAGAGGCTGACAAGGTCGTCGACACTTTGGGAACGGCGGTTAAACTAGGGATGGGGAGAGAGGAAAGGACGGTTGAGGAGGTACTGTTTGGAATCATGACGGAGGAACAGGCGGGGAAATGGGTGGAGTGGAAGGGGGGGGAGAGGATGAGACTCAAGGAATTTTTCGGGATGGAGGGAAAGAACGACGATATCAAGAACATCGTCGAGGGGGGAGGTAGGAATAACGATGGGAAGAAGGAAGCTGAGGAAAACACGACCACCACAACGACGACGACGACGGGGGGAAGGGGAATGCAAGAAGCGGGGGCGGACCTGGAACAGGTTAAGGAGGAGATTAGGATACTGAGGGAAATCGGGGATAGACTCGTTAAGGCATGTCAGGGGGACTGAGAAGAGGGGAGGGGGGAATGCTAGGGAATAGGGGGGGGGTGATAGAGAGGGAGGGGGCGCCGGGGGGAGAGAGAGAAGGGGAGGGGAGGGGGGATACTCGAAAAGGGTGTAGTGGTTTCTTATTTCAAAAGATTAGGTAAATCTTAGCCCATTATTTCCTCTTTCCTTCGCTCCCCTTCCCCCGGGCCCACCAAAAGGCCTTTCTCTAAAAAAACTTTAGATCTTATCCGGCACGTCAATACTCAGCATCCCGAAGCACTCCCCCATAACCCCTGCCGTAGCCTCGCAAAGCGCTAGCCTGCTCTCCATCTCGTCGCTTCCTAGAACCTTGCACTCAGTAACGAAGGAGGTTGCGACGAGGGCTAAGTTGTAGAGGTACTCGCATACACCGGAGGGGGAGAGGGTGGAGGTTACGGAGGAGAGGACGTCGGGGAACTTTAGAAGCTCAAACCCTGAAGAGGAGGGAGGGGGGGAGGGAGAAAAATGAGGGGGAGAGGGGGGTGAGCCTTTTTTTCAACCCTCTATATAGTGCGCACAAGTGCGAGCCCTTTCTTTAATTCCCTACTAGGGCTTTTCGCCCCGCCTCTAAGTCTCGCCCCTTCCCTCACCTAGCCTGTGCTCGTTCTTGTGTGTCATCTGCATGTTAAATTCGGGACTCGTCGCGTCCACCTTTACGCCGTGCTGGCTCTCCGCCTTTGCTATAATGCTCTTGAGCCTCGCGTACGCGAACATCAGGTACACCCCGGTGTTGCCCTTGGTGTCCAGCATCTTGTCGTAGCTGAAGATGTAGTTGCTAGTGGGGTTCCTGCTAAGATCGAAGTACTTTATGGCGCCGTAACCGATCTTCTCGGCGGTGCTCCTGATGTCCCCCTCGGCTATGCTGCCCTTCCCCTCCTTGGTCCTCTCCCTGAGGCTTTCCTCCATCCTCCTGACGCTCTCGTCAAGGAGGTCCACCAGCCTGACGGTCTCCCCGCTCCTGGTCTTGAACCTCTTCCCGTCCTCGCCCTGCACGACGCCGAAGCCGATGTGAACGACGTCCGCGCTCGTGGGGTTGTACCACCCCGCCATCCTCGCCGCCCTGAAGCACATGGAGAAGTGGTCCCCCTGGGTGAAGTCAGTGATGTACACGATCCTGTCGGCCTTCAGCTCCCTGAGCCTGTAGCTGATGGCCGCCATGTCCGTGCTATCGTACCCGAACCCCCCGTCGCTCTTCTGGACCATGAGCGGTATTTTAAATCCCGGGACGAAGATGCACTTGGCCCCCCCGTCCTGCACGACGAGGCCGAGGGCGGAGAGCTCCTCGATCGTCCCGGGGATCTTGTCGTTGTAGAACGACTCCCCGCACTCCTCCACGGTGACCCCGAGCCTGCTGTAGACCTACGCAAGAAGAGGGGCGAAGCGGAGCGAACCGGGTTGCGTTAGAAAGAGAAGGGCCCTAAAAACTCGACAGCTATATCGGTCCCTCCTTCGCTTCTCGCCCCACCTCGCGCTCGCCGCACAAACCTACCTTCTCGAACTCCTTCCTGCTGACGTCGCAAAGCACCTGCCAGATGGCCTTGCATCCCTCGTCGCCAGCCTGGAGCTTTACAACGTTGGTCTGAGAAACCTTCTTGAAGTCCTCGTCCTCGTCGAACTTCACCTTGGCGCCCTTGTAGAATCCTGTCAAGTCCTGGATGTCGACGTCCTCCATCTTGGGGTTCTCCCCGAACTTCTCCTTGAGGTACTGGATAAGCATACCGAACTGAGTTCCCCAGTCTCCAACATGGTTCACGCGCTTGGTCTTGTGGCCCTGATACTCGAGGATTCTGCAAACACTCTCCCCAATGATGGTAGAGCGGAGGTGCCCAACGTGCATGTCCTTGGCAATGTTGGGGGAGGAGAAGTCTACAACGGTGAGGCTGTCCTTGGAAACCTTGCCCATCTTGGACGTCGGCTTGGCCGAGCCGGACTTGACGGCGTTGTTCATCTCCTTGACGATGTAGGCGTTTGAGAGGAAAATGTTGATGAAGCCAGGTCCCGCAACCTGTAGGAACGAAGCGACGACGGAAGGAGGTTAGTCATGTCCAATCGACTCACGAAACTTTTGCTTCTTTTCTTTGCATCCAACCAATGGATGCAACCGTTTCAATCATCGTCGCCTTGCTCATCGCCCCCTTCCCAAGCTCACCTCGACCTTCTCAATAACATCGTTTTTGGGGACGCACTCGACAATCTTGGTAGCGACGTCCCTGGGGGCCCTGAATCCCAAGTCTTTGGGAAGCTTCTTGCAGAGCTCCATAGCGTTGTTGCACTGGAACTCGCCGTTCTTGCTGTCCTTAGTCAAGGTAACAGCGGGCTTGACACCTAGGGCTGAAGCCATGGGGAACGCGGCGTAAAGGGCGTCGCGGAAAATCAACCTGACCTCGGAAATCACCCCGGTAATTTCGTTGCTATCGACGACAAAGGTCGGCGCGTCGGCAAAGCCCTTGGTAAAGTGGGGAGTCTGGGGAACAGACGAGAGGAAGGAGGTCAGGACGGGATTGCACGAAAGGGGGGAGAGGGAGGGGGTCGTAGCAGCAATGGGAAGGAGGGTGCACGCGGCATAAATGTCGGCGACGCCCAATTTGGCCTCCGTGAGCATGGATGAGGAAGTAGAAGAGAGGCGAGCAGTCAAGGTGGAGATAGCGGCGTCAACCTTCTCAGGGAGCTTCTTCACGACAGCGGGGGCGAGGGTTCCCTCCACGAAGGAGAGCCACTGCTGCAGCTCGGCGTTGATAATGTGGGAGCCAGTAGGGACGGCCAGGGCACTTAGGCAAGCACGGAGGCCAACGCACACAGTGCCGTTCTCAACCAACATGACACCAGGGGCCTTCTTCAAACCGGCGGAGGAAAGATACGAAGCGAGGGCCTCGCCCTTGGGGGGGTAGCAAGCCACGCTGGTAGGAGAACTCAACGAAGCCGCAAACAAGTTTACTCCAGCCAAGACTGCAGCCACATGGAGCTCATTAGCACCAGTGACCTGTACAGTGCGCTTCGGGGGCGGAGGAGGGGGGACCTCGGCTTTTTGTTTCTTCTCCTTTCCCATCTTTACTGCGGAGGGGGAAGGGACAATGAGGGGTGAGGAAATACTCGTCAAATCGAATGGCCCACGGCGGTGGGAGGTGTTGCCTTCAGACCAATTCATGAAGGGATAAAGTCCAATACAAGAAAATGTTGGCTAAGATCCCAACTTACGTTAACTCTGGTTGGCAAAAATTATCACGGAGATGTAAAGGTGCTTGTGTTGTGAAATTAGGATTCCAAGAAGTTTCTCAACAAAAAATGCTTCATCGAGATGACCTTAAAGTGTCACGCCGTACTGGTTTCGTCGCGGACGAGCGCTTCTATTGGCACCACGCCGGCGTAATCACTTCAGGCTGCGACATTGCAAGCTTTAACCCTGGGGGTGGAGAGTTCGTTCAGCCCAACTCTGGGACCCAGGGGTATTTTGAGAACGAGTCTACGAAACGGAGGATGGCGAACCTTATTGATGTGTGTGGTTTGTTGGAAAAGCTTGACACAGCGACAGTGAAGAAGAGGGCTGCGCAAAAGGAGGAGCTTTGTTACTTCCATAGTCGCGTGTATGTCGACAAGGTGGAAGATATGAGCTGTAGGAATGGGGGAGACGCGGGCGACTTTGCGTTCTTCGGACCGGGGAGCTATAATATTGCTGCATTGGCAGCAGGGTGCTGCATAGAGGCTGTAAACAGTGTTCTTGACCAGGCATTAGATAATGCGTACGTTCTTTGTAGACCTCCCGGTCACCATGCAGAGAGAGATAGAGGGATGGGGTTCTGTCTCTTCAACAATATTGCAATTGCTGCAGAGCACGCTGTGAGGAACAGGGGGAAGAAGAGGGTGGCGATTGTGGACTGGGATGTACATCACGGGAACGGGACCCAGCAGGCCTTCTTCGAGAGGTCGGACGTCCTATTCATTTCCGTTCATCAAGATAATTTGTACCCTCCATCGAGTGGATCCTTGAATGAGGTTGGGGCGGGGGACGGAGAAGGATTCACCATCAATATTCCACTCCCACCAGGTGCCGGGGATGGTGCTTACAAGCGAGTGATGGAGGCTGTGATTTTGCCGTCGCTAAAGAAATTTGACCCCGAGATAATCCTCGTGTCTTGCGGGTTCGATGCTTCGTTCCAGGACCCCTTGGGGTGCCAAATGGTTACAAGCTTGGGTTTCCAACAAATGGCGAGGGATGTACTAAGCCTCGACATTCCTATCGTTTTTTGCCACGAAGGGGGTTATAGCCCAGAGCATGTCCCGTACTGTGGCCTGCGCGTGGTAGAGGAGATGGCGGGCTTAGAGAAGAGCAACGTCAACTTCTACGACGATGGGTTAAATTACGGCTACCAAGCGTGCCAGAAATGGCAGGAAGATGTCGTGCAGAAAGTTTGTGAGCTCCACGCCTTGTAGTTATGTGAATAATGAGTGCGTGTAGTTTTTAAATCAAGTCATTTCCTCTGATTTTACTTGTACTCGCTCATGATGTCTGAACGCCCTGAAGAGCCATCGCTTGAAGACCCCCCACAATCTGCCCCAAGTCAGTCAATCCCTTGCATACGTGCAACTTATCTCCCTTGACGTTGACGTTGCCACAATCCCTGTCAGTTCCAGCGCCCTCCCCCTTGACCAGCTTTAGTTCCGTACCCTTTTCCCACATTTGACTGAAAGCAGGCTCAAGCTCCTTCACCTCCTTAAAGAGCTCCTCTCTTCCGAAGATGTACAGACCTAGCCTCGACCTACTCAACGCGACCACCAACCTCCTCACGTCCCTCAGGTGTCCCACCCTCTCAGTCCTGACTAAGCTCAGCAAAATAATGTCGTTCTGCTGTCCCTGATATTTGTCAACGGTGAAAACCTGGGGCAAAAACCTAAAGAGAACGTTGTTGCACCTGGCCCTGAGAACGTCCTCAACGAGCGCCTTCTGGCCGTTATACGTGGTAAGGATGGTGATTTTTTTGGGGTCGTAACCAATGAGGACCATGTACTGGAACATGGCAACGACGTACTCGGCCTCTCCCAAGTTCTGGTAAAAGTAAGGCGTGGGGCAGTTCTCCCCTCTTCCCTCGTAATCCGCGACGTTGACAAACTGGGTGTTGTGGAGAAGGCCCCCGTTGGCCTTGAGGTAAGCCCCTTCTGAAGTGTTGGGCAAGGGCTTGAGGCCGCCGTAGCGCCACTCGTAGAGGGCGGCGATCTCGGGCCTGGCGCGTCCCTGAGAGTCGAGGGTGAAAGACTTAATGCCCAGCGAAATCATTCTTGCAAAGAAAGACTGAGAGAAGTTGCCCTTCTCGGCAAGGTCGCGGTCCTTCAATATGGGTGGGAGCTGGTTGTGGTCGCCAAAGAGGCAGATGCGCTTGAGCCTCGTAGGGTCTTTCTGGAGAAGGAGCGGGATGAAGGTTTCGACCTCCAGCTGCTGGCCGGCCTCCTCGACGACGACAGAATCGTACTTGAAGCCCAGATTAATCAACTGATCCCTGGCGAGACCGGCGTGCGTGACGGTACAGGCGACAATCTTAGCCTGCTTGGTCAAGAGGTACTCGCTCCTCTTGCCCCCCCCCCTAAGAAGTTCGAAGGCGCGGAAGTCCTTCAGCTCGTCAAACAACTCCTGGAGCTTGTCAAAGTACGCCTTGGTGGCCTCCTCGCCAGTGGGCTCCGTTTCTCCCTTCAGCTCGCAGTACTTCTCGAAGGGGAATGGTGCGTCGGTTCCGTTTGAGTAGTAAAGCTGGATCCTAGCGATCACGTGGTGCTTGTTGAAGAGTTCCGCAGTCTCGCACGTGTAAGAAGATTCGCCGTTGGGACCCCTGTCGTTCTTAGAGCCAACGTAAAGGGACTCGGAGAGAAGCTGTACATCCTTGAGCAACAGTTCCCTCCTCGCCAGCGTGTATGCAACACGGCCCCTCTTAGTGAAGTCGTGAGTGGAATCTACATTGAGCTGCTTCTCGCCTCCGCCGAGACGAATCATATAGCGCTCGTCGACGATGTTGGTCGCCACAATCTTTTCGAAGAGGTCGTTAAGGGCGGCATTGGAGTGGGTGACCATGAGGATGCGCTGGTTGGGATAAGACCGCACGAGGTTGGTGATGATAGCAACTGCAGTATCGGTCTTTCCGGTACCGGGCGGCCCCACGACAAGGGTCAAGCCAGGGTTGATGCCGGACTTGATGGCCTCAACTTGCACGGGGGTGAAGCGGGGTGTGGACTTCGTGTCGGTGGTTGGTTCATAGTGGGTCACGAAGACAGTCTTTTCGTCGAACTTGAGCTTCGATCCCTGGCCTTGGCCGGTGAAGGTGACCTTGTGGGAGGGGAACGATTCCTTAATGTGCTTGTCGTCCTGGAAGCAAGTTCCGAAGTCGATTGAGTCCGTGGGTTTTGGGACTCCAGGCGTGGTCTCGGCCCAACGTTTCATCTTTTCTCCTCCTCCCCAAGCGTCCTCGGGGTTTCCAAATCCCAAGAAGGTCGGTTCGAGCCACCGAGGTAAAGCGCTGGTGGTCTGGGAGATGGAATTGAGAGTCTGAAGGAAGGGTGGGGCGTTGTTGTTGACGGGATCCCGGCGCATGACGACATTAAATTCCTTGTAAACATCCAATTTGTTGGTCTTCTCGTCCATGTAGAATTGCGTTGTGTCGAGATTCACCTTGATGTTGCGAATGGGGGAGGATGCGATTATGGGGTTGGAGCCCCACTGGTTAGTGAGCTCATTCCCGTCGTTGTCCGTGACGCTAGTGACCTTGCAGCCACGGACGCGCTCTACACCAAGCTGCCTTAGGTTAGTAGCCGGGACTGAGTTGTCGACCTTGGTTCCGTTGACGTTAAGAAGGTAGAGGTTAGCATCGTCCCAGTTGTCCCACTCACGCCTGATATTATCGTTGTACAGGGAAAGATCGATTGTGAATGTAGCCTCGACGACCCTGGGATTAACTCGTCCGAGAAGCGGCTTGCCAACCTTGGTGACCTCGAAAGATGCAACCTTCGAGCAGTACTTGGACCAACCTCCGAATGTGGTGGTGGGAGGCTCGTCGTAGGTTGAACTTGGGTTCATCCTGGGGGACGGGGGGGGGGGGGGGTTAGAGGTTTAACTAGTACCAGGGTTGTCCATCAACATTTCCAC
>BRYA01000530.1:0-11023 GCA_030267965.1 Triparma columacea
CACAAATGAGCCAATGAAATGTTTGAGACCATCCTTCCCCCACCCCCTAACATTTCCTGAACCGAACAAACAACATCCGACGACGCAACGACAAACTTCCCATCAAAAGCCAAGTAAACAAACCCCTTCCCCCCCCACCAAGTAAAGAAACCCCTTCCTCGACTCGCTTCGCTCGTCGCCCTCGCTTCGCTCGCCGCGCCTGAACTCGCTTTCCTCCTTCTCTCACCTTCTCCGTCTCCACTACCCTCGTCCCCGTCATGACCTTGAGTTGCCCATCCTCCCTGTACTTCATCACTGCCTTCTCCAAACCGCTTATGAAAGCGGCGCCAGCGAGGCCGGACAAGGGACGGTGGGTACGGGAGGAGGTGTGACCTCCCATCTGACCGACAAGGATTGGTGGAGGGATGGAAGCACGGTCCAACAACCACTATTGAGGAGGAGAGGGGTGTTAGTTTTTCGCGCGTTAGACACCCCTTCCTACAGCCCCTTCGCTGCGCTCTCCTTCCTCTCGCCCCCCTTCCACTCTGCCTCGCACCCTCCCCCTCCTTCCCCCTACTTCCCCTATGCTCACCTCAACAGCCTCCTTACTACCCTCTACCATCCTCCTAACCAGTTCCCCAGTGATCCCCTCCCCGCCCCTCCCGCTGCTCTTTACCGTGTCCTCCAGGAATCTTTCGACATATTTTGATCGGCAGCTGCAGTGATTAGGGCGGTGCAGTCCGAGAAGCAGTTTTCACCGATGGAGACAGCAGGAGATAGAATGAGTTTCGTCAGGGCTATGCAATCTCTGAAGGCACGATTGCCAATCATCGTCACTCCGTCCGGGATGGTGATGGCCGTGAGGGAGGAGCATCCAGAGAAGGCGTAATTGCCAACCGCCGTCACTGAGTCCGGGATAGTGATGGCTGCGAGGGAGGAGCATCCGTAGAAGGCACTTTCGCCAATCGTCGTCACTCCGTCCGGGATTGTGATGGCTGCGAGGGAGGAGCATCCAGCGAACGCGCCCAACCGCCAATTGTCGTCACTCCGTCTGGGATGGTGATGGCCGTGAGAGAGGAGCATCCCTGGAAGGCGCCCAGGCCAATCGTTGTCACTCCGTCCGGGATGGTGATGACCGTAAGGGAGAAGCATTGGTAGAAGGCGAGTTCGTCAATCATCGTCACTCCGTCCGGGATTGTGATGGCTGCGAGGGAGGTGCATCCAGAGAAGGCGGCAGGGCCAATCTTTGTCACTCCGTCTGGGATGGCCGTGAGTGAGGAGCATCCCCAGAAGGCGTCCTTGCCAATCTTCGTCACTCCCTTTGCAAAAGTCACCTCCGTGAGTTCATCGTTGTCTCTGAAGCTCTCTACCCCAGAGTACACTGCTGAGCTGGGCATCTCGGGGAGGATGAAAGTGGTAGTACTGATAGACTTGAGGTAAGATATGGCGTAAATGCTTGGATGGAGAGGAGGAGGGGGGGAGGGGGACGGATGTCGAGTGCGATTGAAGATGTGTGTTAGGTTACTCTTACACACGAAGGTACAGTTTAAACCTACTACAGCTTGTTGTTGTCATGTGTTTGTTCCTCAGTATGGTCGTTTGGCAGCCGTTTTGATACCTGGCGTTTAATCATTGCGCGTGTCTCCGAAATGCACGTCGCATATCATATTCTTCACCCGGAACAAACAAGCAACAAAACCCTTTGCAATACTTCCCCTATCTGGATCTTGTCCGCGACATGTCCTGCCTATCCCATTATATTTCCTCAATCTCACCTTGTTTGTTCTTTCTTGATACCAATTTACGTGTAATGATGAGTATATAGTGTGTTTGTGTGTATGTATGTATGAAGGAGTGCAGGAAAAGGGATGAAAAAGGCTACACACAAGAAGAGTGAGGATCGAGGTCTTTCTACCCAACCCAAAATCTTCCCCTCTTACGAGTTTTTTGTCGGTAATGTGAGTGTTCAAGTTTAGATGATTGAATGAATATGCTGGATTGGGCGCTGAATTTCGGGGCTTAAAAATGGGAATTATATCAAATTCTTCTGAAGATCCAAAAAAAAAGAGGTGGGAGGAGGAGAAGGAGGAAGGAAGCGGGTAGGCAGTGGTTCTCAAACTCTTTTAGCGGTTCTCACAACAACAAAAAAAATGTGAAGTCGGCGAGATTCGAACTCGCTGAGAGAAGAAGGTAGAGGTAAGAGTGTGCATGAGGAGAACTTTGTATAGAGTGAATTGCTTACCGCCCGAAGACTGCCTGAAAGACCAGAAGAAAGATAGATGGTAAGAATGTATTGAGGGGAAATGGTGTAGAGAGGAGCACTTACGGCCTTCTGCAAATTGAGTAAGGGAGTAGGGTAAGGATGATGTATAGAATACGTCTTTGAGGAAGCATAACTTACAACACAGCGCCTTACTGATAGAGAAGAAGATGGGTAAGAAGAAGCAAAGCTTGGGCGATAAGGTAGATTCACTTACGACCACTCGGCCACGACTCCTTGGCGATAATTTTGAATTTCTTGGTACAATATTGAACTTGTCGATTTTTTCGTTTCCTCATTCGTGTGTGTTCCTCCTACCCACCCCACCTACAAGCCAGCTCAGTTTTTGTTTTGTCCTGTCTCATTCTTGCCGCTGGTTCCTGACAATCAAGATGAGGTCATTTCTGTTTGTCATCTCCCTTCTCCTCCCAGTTGTTCTTTCTTTTGTTCCTGTCCCATTCTTGCCACTCCACATACCGGGCTCATGTCGAAGCAGTGGATTTAACAGTGCTGTTGAGGATATTGTTGAAGACGGGGCGGCGGTTGTTCCTACGACTGAGGGGGAGGGGGTGAGTGAGGGGCGGGTAACCCTAAACGAATGGGTTGGGAATGGGTTGGGAATGTTCATGCAGCGAATGGGTTGGGAAGGGTTAGGGTTCAGGAGTCTCTGTTAGGCCCCCACCCACACCCCTTCAGCGGCTCGCTTCGCTCACCGCAACCCTGAACTAGTTTTCGTTAAGAATGGGTTGGGAATGGGTTGGGAATGGGTTTGGGAATGTTCAGGAGTCTCTGGCCCCACCCAAACCCCCCCACGGCTCGCTTCGCTCACCGCGCTTAGCTCACCACGCTTCGCTCACCGCGCTTCGCTCACCGCGCTTCGCTCACCGCCCCCCCCACAGCTCGCTTCGCTCGCCGACACCCTCCTCCCCCCCCCCCCCCTCCCCCAAGCTACTGTGGTGACAGAGAAGGAGCTTGAGTCTGAGGCTAGCCGGATCGCTGGTGAGATGATGGTTGAGGAGGCTTGTGAGATTGACCCTGTCACTGACGGTCCCCTGAATGAGGAGTGCCTGGACGAGAAGACGTACCTGTCGACCTACCAGCGCCTCAAGAGCTTGATTAAGGGCACGGCCAAGGGTGTTTCTACGACTGAGGAGAAAGGAGTGAGTTCGTGTTGTGGTTATTGTCGGAAGTGGGGGGTGGGGTTAATCCTACAACAGCTTTCGTTAAGAATGGGTTGGGAATGGGTTTGGGAATGTTCAGGAGTCCTCTGCTGCCACCATAGCCCCCACCCAAACCCCTTCAGCGGCTCGCTTCGCTCACCGCGCTTCGCTCACCGCCCCCCCACGGCTCGCTTCGCTCGCCGCGCAGGTGGAAGTGGAGGAAATTCCGTTTGGTGAGATTCTCGAGCAGGGTTGGGAGAAGAGGGGAGGTAGTAGTGCTTTGAGAAGGAACTCAGAGGTTTGGAAGTTTGCCCTTAAGAGTGTGTTCAAGGTATTGAAGCCGCGCAAGCTGAAGAAGAAGGGTGCGAGCGAGGAGGAGCAGGTAAGAAGGGCGGTGAGGAGGAGGAGGATCGCAGCGGAGTAGGAGGATCTCAGGATAACGCTTCTCCTCAACTCATCACATCACGCCTTCTGGCAACTCGCTTCGCTCGTTGCCACCCTCCACAGCAAGCTGCCAAGACTGCCGCCGCCGAATTCATCAAGGACGGGCTGCTCAAGCTTGGTCCCAGCTTCGTCAAGCTTGGTCAGGTCGTGAGTACCCGAACAGACGTCCTCGCCCCCGAGTTTATCGAGGTCCTGAAGACGCTTCAGGACGACGTTCCTGCTTTCTCCGGCTCTAGGGCGAAGAGGATAGTCATGGAGGTGAGATGACCTTCTGGCGAGATGACCAATCATCTTCGGCGGCCTCCCATCCCATCCCATCCCAATCCGTCTTTCTTGCTAATGATACCACCCGCCCACATCCCATCTTCTCAGGAACTTGGCCTTGACGAGAGCAATTTCGACAAGACGTTCAAGAACTTCAGCGCCAAGCCTCTTGCTGCCGCGAGTCTGGGGCAGGTTCACACTGCCCTCTACAAGGGCAAGAAGGTTGCCATCAAGGTTCAGAGGGCCAAGCTGAAGGAGGTGAGGGCGCTCCTTAAACCTAAAATTTCCAGGCCCAAAGGCAGACGGTTCCGCTCGCACTCGTTGACGCTCACACTCATCACATAACATTTCCGGCAACTCGCTTCGCTCGTCGCCACCCCACCCTAGCTCTTTGACGTAGACCTGAAGAATCTCAAGAAGATTGCTGCTCTCCTCGATAAGTTTGACCCCAAGGTGAGACTGGTGAAAGATGGGGAAAATGCACAAACCTAACCAACCCACTCCCCACTAACGCACCCTAATAACGCACCAACCCCTTCCGCGACTCGCTTCGCTCGTCGCCCCCCCAGACTGATGGGGCCGATAGGAACTGGGTCAGCATCTACGAGGAGAGTGAGAGGTTGTTGTATTTGGAGATTGATTACTTGAATGAGGCCAACAATGCGGAGAGGTTCGCAAGGGACTTCAGGGACATTGAATGGGTCAGGGTCCCCAAGGTTTACAGGGAGGTCACGACTCCGAGGGTCATGACAATGGAGTTCGTTGAGAGTTTCAAGCTGACGGACATTGAGAGGGTCGAGAAGGTGAGGACTGACAGCTACGGACAGCTGAGAGAGAGCTGACGGACAGCCACTCACGCTCAAAACCTATACTCAGCGCCTAACCACCCCCCCCCCCCACCCAATCCCCCCCCACGGCTCGCTTCGCTCGCCGCCCCAGCTCGGCTTGGACAAAGAACTCCTTGCCAAGAGAACCGCGGATAGTTTCCTACGCCAGATCGTTGAGACGGGCTTCTTCCACTGTGACCCCCATCCAGGGAACCTCTGCGTCGACAACTCTGGGTCCCTCGTCTACTATGATTTCGGCATGATGGATGAGCTTAAGCCCAACGTTAGGGAGGGTTTCCGAACCTTCTGTACCGCCCTCTTTGCTGGAGGTCCGGTCATTAAGGACGCCGCCCTCGCCAAGAACGCCAAGATGCTCGTCGACGGGGTTGAGCAGGCTGGGGTGCTTGCGTCCAACGCAGACAGGCTCGCCGTTGAGAAGCTCGCCCGCTACTTCATGAGGCAGTTCAAGGACACCCAGCTTGGGAAAAGTGGGAACGGAATCAAGGAGACCGTGGGGACGGATCTTCAGACCCTCACTGAGAATAATGTCTTCCGGTTCCCCAGCACCTTCACCTTCATCTTCAGAGCGTTTGCGAGGTAAGTCGCGCAGCCCGCGGCCATGCTCGCGACCGTCTCTTCCTTGACAACGCAGTAACTAACCCCCGCCCTACCCGTCTCCTCGCTCGCAGCATTGACGGAATCGGCAAAGGGCTGGACGAGAATTACGCCATTGGCCAGCTCGCGCAGCCCTTCATTGAAAAGTTTACAGAAACTCAGAAGGGGTACAAGAGCGAGGTGAGACACAGAAAGGGGTTTTTTTAGTGCGTTACAACAATCGTGCGTTACACGGATATTGTATGCCGCGTCCAGTCTTGTTGCTATCCTAACCCCCCTCCAACTCGTCGCTTCGCTCCGAACCTCCGCGCGCTCCCAACCTCACTGTCAGTTTGACAAAAACTTCCAAATCTTCCAGAAGGCCACCGGCTTGAACCCTATGGACGTGGAGACCGCCATATCGTCGCCGAGGAAGATTCAGTACGTGGAGGAGACGCTCAGGGAGATGGAGGCCGGGAACTTGAAGATCAGGGTCAGGAGCCTCGAAAATGAGAAGGCTCTCGAGAGAATGGCGCTGACGCAGGGGAACATGATGAACTTGTTGATGGCGTCCGTTGCTCTTAACGTGGGTATCATTGCGTCGTCACCGATCATCACGGGGGTGTGCGTGGCGGGGGCTGTCAAGTTTGGGGTTGCGGTAATAGGTGGAAATGCGAAGATCAAGAAGGTGAGTAGAACGAGCCCACGAGTGAACGAGGTAAACCCCTCCCCTCGATCCTTGCGGTAGCCCTCGATCCCTGTTAGGTGACCGCCGCAGCCATTGCCGCAACCACTGCCGCAACCATTTTATTTTTGAATATCCAGTACACAATCCTTTCAGCAACTCGCTTCGCTCATTTCCTCGCTTCGCTCATTTCACCGCAATTTCTAACCCTCTCCCACTTCCCCGCCTTCTCTGCAGTTCGACAAGACGCAGGCCAAGTTTGTAAACACGAGATTCAATGGGGACGAAGAGGAGGATGCGGAGTAGCGGGTGGTAACGAAGGGAGGAGTGTACATTAGCGCAATTGACAGTTTTCTTGAACGACAAATTTAAAGGAGAGCGTGGACTACCTTCTCGTTGCTCCCTCGTGCTGATTTGTCGCGTTGCTTTTGAAAAGAAGAAAACGGGTTCGCACCCCATATACAAAAATATCCCCTTAAATAATATAATATTCCATGAAGGGATATTTACTTCTCCACTTTTATTTATGCAACAACACGGCACTATATGGCCAGCCTCTCGCTCCAAGACCGACTTTAGACGGACTCTAGACGGACTTTAGACAAACTTTAGTTCAGATAGCCTCAAATCCAACTAATCAAGCGCAAAGAGTTAGAGAAACTCCAGAATTACTCTCCACAAAACTTTCGGGATCTTGTCGCGTGTTTCAGTTGCCTTTAGCGGGGCTTCAACTTCTGTTCGTTTCCTCTTAAGACTACCCGATCCGCTGGGGTCATTCTCCGCGTGATCCCAGGTTCCCTTGAGGCACAGTAGAGCGGTGACGCGTTCCGTCACAGCGGGTTGGCGGTGCCACCTGTAATGGAGGAGGTCCGAGACGGTCGACATATTTTTATCAGCAGCGGCAGCGATTAGGGCAGTGCAGTTTGAGAAGCAGTTTTGACCGATGGAGACGGTGGGAGATAAACTGAGTCTTGTCAGGGCAGAGCATCCGTTGAAGGCGTGAAGGCCAATTGTAGTCACTGAGTCCGGGATTGTGATGGCTGTGAGGGAGGAGCATTCTCTGAAGGCGCGTTCGCCAATTGTCGTCACTCCGTCCGGGATTGTGATAGCTGCGAGGGAGGAGCATCCCCAGAAGGTGTTAATGCCAATCATCTTCACTCCGTCCGGGATGGTGATGGCTGCAAGGGAGGAGCATTCCCAGAAGGCGCAACCTCCAATCGACGTCGCTCCGTCCGGAATAGTGATGGCTGCGAGGGAGGAGCATCCGTAGAAGGCTTGATTGCCAATCATCGTCACTCCGTCCGGGATGGTGATGGCCGTGAGGGAGGAGCATTCATAGAAGGCGCCAATGCAAATTGTCGTCACTCCGTCCGGGATGGTGATGGCTGCGAGGGAGGAGCATCCGTGGAAGGCGAAATTGCTAATCTCCGTCACTCCGTCCGGGATAATGATGGCTGTGAGGGAAGAGCAATCAGAGAAGGCGGAAACGCCAATGTCCGTAACTGAGTCCGGGATTGTGATGGCTGCAAGGGAGGAGCAATTTGCGAAGGCGAAATCGCCAATCGTCGTCACAGAGTCCGGGATTGTGATGGCTGCGAGGGAGGAGCATCCTGCGAAGGCGCCATAGCCAATCGACGTCACTCCATCTGGGATGGTGATGGCAGTGAGGGAGGAGCATCCCTTGAAGGCGCGAACGCCAATCGACGTCACTCCTTGTGCAAAAGATACTTCTGTGATTTCACTATAATCTTCGAAGCTCTGTCTGCCATAGTATACTGCTGTTTGGGGCATTTCGGGGAAGGGGAGAGTCCCGGGGTTGAGAGGATCTTTTCACCCGTCTTTTCGGTAACAGTTGAAAGCCTAAACAATTTGATACTGATTATCTGCGAGTTCCTACATTATTGACGGGAATCAGGAGGGTTAGTGTGGTGTGATTGACAAAGAACAAGGGAGAGGGATTGTGAGACCCTCAAGGAATGCGTCATTGTGGCGTCAATGGAGGTTATCTGCCCCGTAGCAACCCCAATATCGTACTAATAGTATCGAAATATGGCCGAAATTAGTATTATTGAGACGAACAATCCAAATCAAATGAATACTCAGTCGACCGTGATTTATTTGAAGAGTGGAAATAACTTGAACTTGGACGTGAATAGGAGATTAAAAGCAACAATAGGACAAATAACAACTGGTGAACGCCTTGAAAAGTGTTATTATTGTCATTGTGTTCCGCCTTACCTTTATTTTGATTTATTTATTAGTTCTTGTCTTTTTCCTGATTTCTTCACCCCAAAACCCAGATTAACAGAACAGAAACCCCACCCTCCCCCCCCCTCCCCCTCATGCCTCCCCTCCACCCCTCCCCATCCCCCCCCCACCCCCCTCTGCGCAACTCCCCCTCCTCTCCCTCCTCCCCCCCCTCCTCCATGCCTCAGTACAAGAAGAACTTGCTCCTCAAGCAGAAACTGGCCTCGATGGAGGCTGACCTTGAGGAGACCCTGTCACACGCCAAACTCCAGTCGGACTACAATGTAAAGCGTTACGGGGAGTATATCGACAGTGTGGAGATGCTAAAGGACTACGAAAGGGAGATTGGGGAGCAGAAGGAGGATGTTGTCCAGGCTTACGTGAACAGAGTTGCTCTTAAAAATGATGAGGTGACGCGTTTGAAGCTGGAGTTCGAGGTAAAGAAGCAGAACTTTGAAGCGTACTGGCCCGCGTGGATGAAGTACCTGAACAAGGTCAAGGTGGTCAGAAAGGAGCACGGGTACAGGTGAGGATGAGGACAATTTACAAGAAGAAAGA
Source organism: Triparma columacea (assembly GCA_030267965.1). Taxonomy (NCBI): domain Eukaryota; class Bolidophyceae; order Parmales; family Triparmaceae; genus Triparma; species Triparma columacea. The sequence goes on from BRYA01000530.1 coordinate 9,019, forward strand.
AGCTATGTACAACAACCTCCTCGCTTACTGCGGAAATAGCGGCGATTGGGTTGGAGCCATCAGGGCTTACGAGGTGGGGATTGTCATCAGTTTGGTTGATATCAACCAGTCCATCCTTCCCGCGGCTCGCTTCGCTCGCCGCTAGAACCCATTCATCGTTCTTACGCCCCGCCTCCCTCCCAATGTAGTAACAAGACGAGGTGGAGAAGTGTCGTCCAACAGCTTCTTCAGCAGGCCTCGCGAGCTTTTGCGAAACGAAACGGAGAGCAACAGACCGTGTGCGGCGACTTTCGGCGGATGTGTATTTCCTTTAACAGTTACGGAACTTTTGAGCTTAATGATCAGTTGCAGCACTTGGAGGACATTGCCGGCGACGTCGAAGGTTCTCGAGACCCGACATACCACCTACTCCGTCTGGAGTACAGGCTGAGTAAGAAGGCTTATGAGAAAGTCAGGGACTTGCCGGCTTACAGGGACGGAGTGGTCGTAGAGAAGGTGAGAATGCGGAAATGCGGATAGGAGGATCTCAGGATAACGCTTCTCAACTCATCACACCCACTAACTAACGCACCAACCCCTTCCGCGACTCGCTTCGCTCGTCGCCGCTCGTCGCCACCAGGAGGGAGTCAAGGTTGACATGAGGGAGCAGGCTAGGGAGCACCTGAAGAAGCTGGGGCTCGACGATTCAGTGCTCTCGGATCCCAACAAAAAAAAGTTCGACCATCGAAAAGCCGTGAGCCTCGAGGTGCAGGAAAAGGTCAAGGACGAGCTCAGGTGAGACGAACCTGTCTAAGAGGTTAGAGTCATGGCTAGGGGCGCAAGGCATCTGAGGAGAGCAAGGCATCTGAGGAGCGCAAGGCATCTGAGAAGCGCAAGGTACCTCAAATTCTACACTAGCATAATCCCTTCCGCGACTCGCTTCGCTCACCGCCACAACGAAAACCGACCATCCTCCCTCTGGAAGGGTCTATCCCTATACACCCACACTCACACCCACGTCTACGCACCACCACGCACCACCTTGGTCGCTCTCGCTCAGGCTCGCCCTGCGCGTTCCTGTTACTAGGGACAACAAGGATAGGATCGAGGCGATGTACAACAACCTCCTCGCTTACTGCGGAAATAGCGGCGATTGGGTTGGAGCCATCAGGGCTTACGAGGTAAGCTCTAAGACCCTAATCCACCATTGCAACCCAATGTCGCAACTCCCTCTGCGACTCGCTTCGCTCGCCGCTAACTTCCGCTCGTTCGCAGGAATTCGTCAAGAGGGGCTTTGTGCCGAATCGCTTCGTCTTCAACTGCATCATCAATTCGTGCAAGAGGGCTGACCCCGTGCAGTCTGACCGTGCCGTACTAGTGCTTGACTGGATGCTTGAGAATGATGTGCCTCCGACGGCGGCCACTTACAACAGTGTGATTGACTGCTGCAGGGTCGGGGGGAGTTGGAGGAGGGGTGTGCAGGTTTTTGAATTGATGATGCGTCAGGAGGGTATGAAGCCCAACACGAATACCTACGCAATCATGGCGAAGCTAGGCTTCGGCGCTGGGGAGGATGCCGGAGAGGTCTACAGCGTGCTTAAGTTTGCTGGGGTTCCAGAGTACATTGCCTACACCTCCGCGGCCTCCAATGCCCTGGGAGGATTCGGCAAGGGAAGGCAAGCAAAGCCGCCGACGGCGTCCTCTTCTACGCTCACGAGTTCCCTGAAGTCGCTGTCGTTCGTGCCTGTGCCGATAAATCGCCCTGTTTTGACAGCGGCTGAAATCGCTGCAGGGAAGAAGCTCAAGGCCAGGGAGGCGGCGAAGGAAATGGGAAGGGCGGTTGATGCCCTGCTCAAGCCGCAGCCGGAGGAGGAGGGAAGCGAGTGGGACTGCGACAGCCTCCTGAGCCTGAGTAAAAGGGGCAAGGTTGCTGTCGGGGAGGGCGGGGGAGGGGGGAACGGGGGTGGGAGCCTTGGGATGTACAGGGGGAAAGTGTAGTAATTGATGTAAAGGGTCTAAGTTTGGT
>BRYA01000530.1:20681-57327 GCA_030267965.1 Triparma columacea
CCCCCCCCCCCCCCCCCCCCCCCCCCCCCCCCCCCCCCCAAGAGGATGTCATGCAATCCTAGGGTTAGCTTCTGACCATATCTCTCCCTTAGTGTGCGTGTGTGTGTGTGCCCACCCCCCTTCCCCTCCCTTCCCTTGCTGGTCTTACCTATGTAGGGTAACGAGGGTGATATTTGGCTATCCGTTCTTGGGTTATTGAAGTACGCAGAAGGCGGGAGGGGTGGGGGCCTCGCGGTTCTCTTGGGTATGGGGGGGGGAGAGGAAGATGGGGAGGCGTCCTCGGCGTCGGGGGAGAAGTGAGAATCCTGGAAGAGACCCTCCTTACCAGGGGAGTTGCCTTGGGAGAACGACTTTGAGGTCTCATCCTCAAAGAAGTTTATTGAGGGAGAGGGTGGGGGGGGAGCGGGGGATGAAGGACGGGGGTTCCTCTTCTTGGCGAGAAGGTTGGTGGTTGTTTGGGTTTGGGGATAAGGATATGAAGTAGGAAATGGCCTTGGATATGGCTGGATGATTTGGTTGCATTTATATTCAATTTGAAATGATTTTGATGGTATGATTGTGATGAGTATGATAGTAAGTGTGAGGAGGTGTAGGTTTAGAGGATTCATAGTGTGTGTATGTGTTAAAATGAGGAAATGAAGAGGCCTCTGATGCAAGGTGGGCCGGGAGTGAGTGTGCTTTGTGTGGGGGTTTAAAGGTTGAAGCTGTGATCAATGCTTCTTTTTATTGCTACAAGTTCAATAGTTGGCTTGTAATTAACCTAGTTGGGGTGAGAAATATGTCGTAAAAATGGGATATAATCTCCTTTCTCTCCTTTCTTTTCTGAGTGCAGAGTGGGGGGATTCCTTCTTTTCCTTCCTTCTTCCTTCATTCCATTCTTCTCTGATTCCCAATCTGAATGTGAAGTTGTACTTTTGCTCAAGAGCGTCAGTTACAGAAGATGCTGGCTCCTGTGTTATTTGGCCTCCGCGGGCGGGGTAGCGGGTGAGCTGGTATTTCAAACGGTGAGTTTGGCTGAGATTCCTTGGTTGGGTACATTAACACGGCCGATACCACGCCTTTATTTTAGTTCAGTGAGAAGGAGGTGGTCTAATTATTCTGTAGCGTTTTGTCTAAAAAATGTCGTAAAGCTTTACGTAGCTTTTGATAATAATTTTGCCATTATACTTTCTCCTTTCCCTCCGAGAAGGTGTTTGCCAGTTTAATCCAAAATATTTCTCCAAATCTGCGCCTAAAGTACATAACATAGATAAACTTGAACAAAAATTACATAACATCGTTCACTAGTCACTAATATACAATAATATGGTACTAATCCCCCTAAAAAGGAAGCTCCAAAACTCCCCCCCCGAACCCCAATCAAATACTCCCTCTTCCCCTCCCTCAACACAATCCCCAAACGTAAAGAAAGCCAAACCATCCTCCCTCCCATCCCCCTCCTCCACCCTCCCAAAGTTGGGTATGATAGAGCTAAACGGTACCCTACTATCCCCCTCAGTTTCCCTCTCCACCTCCACCCTCACAGAGCTCGGTCTATTCTACCTCGACGGACAGTCGAAATGCCCAACCCTGGTTGTGGGGACGCACAAAATTAAGGGGAGGAGGGTGGGACTTAAGAAGGGTATGCTGGTATGCAGGAAGATGGGGGGGGAAGGGGGGAAGGGGGGAGGGGGGGGACTTGCAGAGGTTAAGGGGGGGGTGGAGATTGTTGGGGTCATTGAGGAGAAGGTGAGAAACTGGGGAGGGGGAGACGCTCAGGACACACGCTCGGGACGAACGAACGGGCTAACACGGAGACCAACCCAACCCACGCTCTACGCAGTTTCTATTTGATAGCTATCCGAAGACTATCATGAGGACCAAGGAACGCTAATCTAAGTTTTGCGAGGGTTCCTTGGGGAGAGGGGGGGGGTTAAAAGTTATACGGCTAGAATGCCAGTCGTTCGTTTAACTTCAAAACAAACAATTCTTCCAATTCTTCTACCTTCCGACAGCGTTCTTGAAGAACAGGAACGCCTTGTAGTACAAAACCACCCAGGTAACGTTCCTCCCCCCCCCTTACAGTTTCGCCCTCCCCCCTCCCTTGAGTATGTCCTTATTATCCTCCAGCAGTTCCATCCCAATCTGCACTGCAATCGGAGCCAGACCAGCAACATCCCCCGCCCCTCTTCCCTCTGCGCTTGCTGTCCCCTGCCTAAGTCTAGCCTTCACCCCGTGTGATTATGACAGCGTTCTTGAAGAACAGGAACGCCCCGTAGTACAAAACCACCCAGGTAACGTTCCTCCCCCCCCTTACAGTTTCGCCCTCCCCCCTCCCTTGAGTATGTCCTTATTATCCTCCAGAAGTTCCATCCCAATCTGCACCGCAATCGGAGCCAGACCAGCAACATCCCCCGCCCCTCTTCCCTCCGCGCTTGCTGTCCCTTGCCTAAGTCTAGCCTTCACCCCGTGTGATATGACTGCGTTCTTGAAGAACAGGAACGCCCCGTAGTACAAAACCACCCAGGTAACGTTCCTCCCCCCCATTACAGTTTCGCCCTCCCCCCTCCCTTGAGTATGTCCTTATTATCCTCCAGAAGTTCCATCCCAATCTGCACTGCAATCGGAGCCAGACCAGCAACATCACCCGCCCCTCTTCCCTCCGCGCTTGCTGTCCCCTGCCTAAGTCGGGCCTTCACCCCGTGTGATTATGACAGCGTTCTTGAAGAACAGGAACGCCTTATAGTACAAAACCACCCAGGTAACGTACCTCCCCCCCATTACAGTTTAGCCCTCCCCCCTCCCTTGAGTATGTCCTTATTATCCTCCAGAAGTTCCATCCCAATCTGCACTGCAATCGGAGCCAGACCAGCAACATCACCCGCCCCTCTTCCCTCCGCGCTTGCTGTCCCCTGCCGAAGTCGGGCCTTCACCCCGTGTGATATGACAGCGTTCTTAAAGAACAGGAACGCTGCGTAGTACGAGACCACCCAGGTAACGAGGGGGGAGGAGGGTACGAACAGGGGGGGACATGGGGTGGAGGAGAGGAGCCGAAGGTAGGAGGAAACGAGGGACTCCTTGGGAGGGATGTGGAGATCGGAAAGGTCGAGACCGGATATACCGACCATCCCTGAGCTCGAGGATGACGGATCGTCAGGGTCGGATGAGGGGATATCGTAACACATTATAAGGTTACCGGCGTCGCAGAGAGCGTCACCTACAGTGGAGAGCTCCCAGTCTAGCACCGCTATCACCTTGTTGGAGGTGGGGTGGAAGATGAGGTTGTCCAGCTTGTAGTCGCCGTGGATTAGACAGGACGTTAAGGTGGGGAGGGAGGGGGAGAGAGAGAGGAGCTGGGATGATAGGGTGGACAGGTGGGGGACGGGACCGGCGTGGAGGGACTGAGGGGAGGGGGAGGGGGGGACAGAACGATGAGCAGGGTGGAACACACACACATGGGAGAACCCTTGCCTCACCTGCTTTCGGGATACCGATGTTAACTTTGACAGTTGGCGGGGGACGTAGTTCGAGGGGGTTCCGGGAGGGGAGGGGGGGGACGATCGGGACGATCGGGAGGGGAATATCTTCTCCGGATTCTTGACGGCGTGGATGCACGCCAATACCCTGCAAGCCTCCTCATATATCTCCACCCTGTCGGCGGGGGAGGAATCGGGGAGTCCTGGATCTTTGTATATTCTCCCCCGCACGTACTCCATGCAGTAGAACGGGGCGCCTATAACGCTCGCGATTTCGCAGAGGCAGTAAGGCTTGGGGTGAGGGACCTCGAAACCGGGGTGGACGTTGGAGGGGTCGCAGAGGTGACGGAGGACGGCATACTCGCGCTCGATGGAGTGGGCGGAGGGGTCGATTAGCTTGGTGGGCTTGCGCCGGAGGACGAACTGGAAAGAGGGGGAGGTGAGAGTACAGAGATAGGTCGGGTTGGAATGCCCAAAATTGAACTGCTTTAGGGTTAGGGTTGATGAAGGGGTTACGGGAAGTGGAGAATCAGGAAGGTATAGGAGGTAGGACAGAAGTGAGGCAATGGGAACGTCTGACATGGAATTATATATATATATATTCAGGGTTAGGGTAGAAGATCGGGAGGGGGTATCTGGGGATTTGTGCCTGTTCCCAAGATTGGACCACCGAACCCACTCAAAACAAGCTGTACTGGGTTGGTTGAGAGCTAATTTGGCTAAGAATTGTTTGTCTTTACGTGGATAATTACCAAAGAGTCTGCTCCAAATCTTGTTATTTTTTACCTTCATTCGGACTTCAATCCGAACATATGATTGCCATGATTACGCAGTTCGATGCTACAACAGATTTTGTTCTATTAAAGTATCCCGTTCAACATTGTCGTTTCCGAGCCTATCAAGTCCCTCTTTATCTTCTCGTCAGGATCATCGTTGAAGATTTTGTACTTGACCCCCAAGCCCATCAACTCCTCCTTACTAACCCAGCGGATATCCCCTTCCCCTGACTTCTCGCCCGTGACGAAAGAGAGAACAAGATGTGAGAGGTCCCGGCCAGGTCCGCTGAGGAATTTCATTACTGGGCAAGATGTGGTTGCCCGCCAATTTCGTTTCACCTCTTTGTCACCCCGCGAAGTACTACCACTTTTATCCACTTTGCACTGTTCTAATGGACTGTGTCCAGATGTCGGGGCAATTGAATTGGATCCAACATTATGTTCCTCAAGCTCAAGCTCCCTGTTGCAGAGCTCTAGCAAGATTGTCACTGCCAAGAAAATTTTCTTGTTATTGTCCATGCAATTCCGATACGTCACGTACCGCTTGATTCTGCAAGTTGGATCGGGGCGCACTTCCTCAATATCTCCGTCAACTGTGGGCCCTATTCCCTTCCCTTCCTCTTCAACATACCCTGCCGCAGAAGCTGCGATCACCTCAAGAGCAATACAACCTGAGTAGGCATGACTCATAGTGACAGCGTTAGGGTGGAGAACGATGTCCCGGAGCTGGTGGCATCCGAAAAAGGCCGCTTGACCAACACTTGTGCAATTGGGAGCCTTCACCGACACCAAGTTCAAACAGTCGATTAGTGCCCCAGACTCGATTTGTGTAGCCTTGTTGAAAATTGTAGACTGGAGGTTGGTACACTTCTCAAATGTATCCTCCCGTACCCGTAATACGTGAGGCATGCTGAGAAACCAAATGTTGGCACACCAGCTAAGCGACCCCACCTCAGTCTCCTCCACCGAAGGGTCGTTGAATTCTAGGTACACAAAGGCCGTCATGACGAGGCTTTCTTCGAAAAGGTCTTCATCCCCACTCGCTCCAAACGAATTAATGTGCAACTTCAGCAACCCCCAGTTACCATCATACTGTTTTTTAAAATCAGTCACCACGACCCTGAAGTGACCAAAGTCTCTCCACCGGTTAGATAGCTCAGCATCACCCACAGCGAAATCTTGGCGAGCTGCGTCCTGAAACTCGCTCTCTGACTCTAAACCAAGCTTCATCTCTCGGCGGGTTCACCCAATTTTGCCAAAAATACCAAATGGCGCGTTGCGGTGGAATAACTGTATGCTCTTGGGTGTTTGCACTAGAACCTTTGTTGGCGAAAGGGAGGCTGTCCTCGGAAACTGTCAAAGAAACTTGGAAATACGCTAACTGTTCTTTTGACGTTGATAACAACAAGAGAGAACGTCGTTTTGATTTATTCTTACTTTGTATCATTATGATTATCAAAATATAACAGACACTTGTCAAAAACGTTTTTTCGCGATGCGAGCAAAATATTTTTAGAATCATTTTTTGAATTCTTTAATGACTCTGAAATACTAAATGTTGATGCATATTTCGTAAATTTATGATTTATAAGAAATTCAAAAACATTTGTGAATATTTCCAATAAATTATATTCTCTAACAAATTCATCGAGACCTATAAGATGATGAAATTGAGTAATAATGATCTAAAAATTGATTTTGGAAGCCATATTGAATTCGATCACTTTGACAGAAAGTGAAAAAAATGGATTTTTTGATTTTTATTTTTCCCTCCAGCACTCGCCCTCCTGCGATAGATTTCTCGACGTAAAAGCCACCAAACATCATTTTTCAGCCTGCCTCCGAGCTCCAAGCTCCGACCCTATCGATGGAGCTAGCCCAGAAAAGCTGAAAGTTATCGCTGGAGGAGGTGAATGGACAAGAAGCGAAAAAAGAGCACTACATGACAACCACTACTAACGCAATCCTCCCACGACTCGTTTCTCTCGTCTCTTTTCGTCGCGGTGGTAGGATCGCCCTCCCACTCTTTGCTTGTTTCTCTGGTGCTACGCCGAGAAGGAGAGAATGAATGAAAAATCCAAACCCGAAACAATTTGAGCTTAAAGGCAGAGATTTTGTTAAAGCAAGGAAAGTAAATCCATCTACTCCCTTATGGGATCCAGCCCCAACGCCGAGGCATCGTCTACTCCCTGATGGGATCCAGCCCCAACGCTGAGGCATCACTATCCTGCCTACTCAGTGCTTGTGCTGATAGAACTTGCTTGTCAGGGTGGTGAGCCTCATAAGACGAATTTGCCACCTTCCAGAAAACGTGAGGTATGGGGTGTGAGGAGGGGGGGGGTAACAGACGGTGGAAGGGGAATGGGGTTTGGTCCTCTTACCTCATCTTTCCTCTGCATAACCATCAAATCCGTCTCGATTCGATCCATTCGTTCTTCAGCTTCCTGCTCTTCATCCCCATACATTATATTCTGCTTCCCACCCCTTCGTTGACTTTTGTCGTAAACGAACTTATCTTTGAAGTCTCTATCTTCTATTTTCCCTCCTTCCTCCTCCTCCTCTCCTTCCTCCTTTCCCCACTTTGGAGGTACAATGATGGCGTCAGCCTCCTCCTTTAGCCCCTGCTCCAGCAGTCTTTGCTTTTTTTTTTAAAGGATCTTTCTCATCTTCTTGTACCTCCTCCTCTCGAGCTTCTCCTGATACTCCCTCTCCAACCTCTCCTCCTCCGTCTCTTCTTCCTCCTCCTCCCCTTCCTCAGCATTTGCCTTCTTCTTCCTGAGGATTCCAGGAGCGACGTTTCCAGAGCCCCCGGTGGGTCCCATTTGCATGTCCATATTGAAATTGATGCCAGATGTAGCGTCTGCTTTGTAGGCGTTGTCCCACTGTGATGTGTTGAATGCGAAGGTTGAGTGCGAAGTGGGTTAGAATTGTCGCCCCCCTCTTCTTCTCCTTCTCCTTCTCCTTTCAATCCCCGCGCCCCCTTACCTCACTGATGCCTGTGATGGGATTGTGGAAGAAGTCCGCCTTGAGCCACTCGTCATAACAGAACATCCCTTTTTCTAAAGCTGAAGCCTTAACCCTCTCAATCTCTTCAATCTGCGCTTCATCCCTCATATCCAGGAGCTCAATGAAGAAGTAGGCCTTTTGGTAACCAAAGTGATTCTTCAGTACCGTCCTAGCTATCGGCTTGGACACTTGCTCCCAAGGAGGTGGAGTCTTCGTTGAGCTCATGTTGGCCATCAGATCAAGAGTGATATTCTTCGCGGTGTGCCTCCACGCCGCCTTTGTTGTTGGAATTCTCGCAAAGAGATTGAAATCTTCCGAGGGGATTCCGAACTTTGACCTCGCATCCTCGTACGCTGTCGGCCTCGAGTGAGGTTCAGCAACCCTTTCGCTCCAGAAGCGCTCCCCAAACATCTTCCTTCTCCACATCTTTTGAAAGTCAAGGACGGGGAATAGGAGGGGTGGGTATTTGAACGAGAAGCGAATCAGTTCACTGTACTTCATGCCTTCATTGTTGTGGGGGAGCATCTCGTGGATGACATGCTGCGACGACGGAAGGGGGTTAGCAACATGATATGGTATCTCGTACTTCAACTCCCGGAGAAACTTTCCACGAGGCACTTTATCTTCCAGCCGTTCCCGCGACTCCTTTCCCTCACCGCGTGTCGCCTCCCCACTCGCCAATTCTCACCTTCAGGAACTTATTAGTGTCCCAGTCCCTGTGGATTGTCTTGAAGAAAGCCGGGATTAAACCCATGTTCATGAACCAGTCCGGTTCAATGTTTGGCTTCTGCATGAGGCACCTGAAGAACATGTCCATCATTTCGTAGTCCTTGTACCTGCAAATTTCGCATGACCATATGATGTACCTTGCGAAGCTGATCCCCCTAGGGTCCTTCCCGTCATGTGGCGGCAGGCCAGGGTACTCTTTGTGAAAAATATGGATGAGAATCACGTAGGCAACCATTTCTATCCGATGGTTGTCAAAGACTTCGATGACAGTGTCAAGGCTGAAGTCATACCACTTCTTCTTCATGCCGTCAGCATGGTAACGCCCCTCTATCATGTCTTGGTAAGCAAAGTATTTCTGCTCGAGCATCTTCTGAGTGATGCCGTTCCTGCCACAGTACATCTGGAGGCACCTACGGGTCTGAGGGTCAGGGAAAGCCCTGATTGGCAACCCCCTGCCAGGGCCAATCGCGTACTTCTTTGCTTTACCGATTCCAACTACTGTCTTTCGCGTGGTGTCGAAAGCCTCATTCGTGGGGGTGCCAATACGGGCAGGAGGGGTAGATATACCCCTCTCCTGAAGCATGGTCCTGCGACGAGCGAAGCGAGTCGCATGAAGATTGACCGTAGCGAGTTAGAATTGCATGGCGAGGGTTCTTTCGCCGATACCTAGTCTGAAGCTCCCAGCGCAGCGCTGGAGACGGAAGCAGAATTAACGCATTCCCTGCCAGTCGATTTGCTCTATACAGTTTCTCACCTCTCGTCTGCAAGTTGCTTCTCTGATATTTGGCCCTGTATCTCGTCATTCCGTCGCTTAACATTGCTCACCACATTACCCGAAGCAGTGGACTCGCCCGTCCTAATTCTTTTCGCCTCGTTTTTGAAGGAGAACCGGGGTAGCATTTTCAAGAACCTGGCAGGCGAGGGGGGGAGGGGGTTAAAGAATGGGAAACTGAGGGGTCGCAAGTCTAGGGCTACTCACGTCGTACGTCTAACCAAACCCTGCCCAGTCTTTCCACTCTTAGCCTGCTTCGCCGCTTGGCTGATGTCCTTAGCCTCCTGAAACATCTCTTGTCCCCAGGGTTGTTGGGGGGGTTGGGGGTTGGTGAGGGAGGGGGCGAAAGAACAGGATAAGCTCCAAAGGGCCCTCCTTACGCGGGGCGGACGAGGATAGGTTGGGACGGACGAAAGATCGAGTTGAGGGTGATAACTAAAACAGTCCAACTGTGGTAAATTTCTGTCTCTGAAATAAAAAAATTTGGTCTCCCAAAGTAGGAACAAGAACCTGCAGACGCAACGCCCCCCCTCTATCCCAATATATCCTCCCTCTAAAATGCATTCTTCCCGGCTCCTAATCGCCATGGGCCTTTCCCTGTGTCTCCCTGTCCTCGGATGGATCTCCCCCGTGGCTGTTCCTCTCAAGAGAGCCCACGTCGAAGCTTATGCTGTCAAACAGGATGGCATTAAGCGTACTGCTGCCACCCTCGGGATGGCCTCACTCTTGCTTTTCCCCCAGGTCCCAGCAAATGCGGCCATTGGGGGGCAGAGTGGCGATGCACGTCAAGCCAAAACTGTTGATGAGACTTCGTTGATCGCTAGTCAGGTGAGCCCAAGGGTCAGAGATTGAGTGAATGGTTCATACAGTATGTCTCACCTGTTCATAACTAGATCTCAGCACTAAAAAAGGAGAAAGTTATGGCCGATGAAAACCTCAACTCTGCCAATGCCGCGCTCCGTAGCTCTTCCGAGTACAAAGCCGTCCAGTCTGCGAATCAGCGCGTCGTGGAGGCCGAGCGGGGAGTGAAGAAGATCTCAGGTTTGGAGAAGAAGGAGCGTGACTTGACAAAAAAGGCGAGTGAAAAGGCTGAAGCGGCAAGGAAGAAGGAAAAGAAGGTCGCCAAGGCCAACGCGGTGAAGGCCAAGAAGGTGAGACGACGGGATGAAAAAAGCCCCCCCCGACCCACATGTCAACGGTAGTGTGAATATAGATCTTCACTTCACTTGTCGAATACATCTATCTCACAACAATCCCGCCCCCTGCCCATCCCGCAGGCCAACGAGGCGAAAGCGAAGGCGGCCGAGAAGGAACGCAAGGTGCAGAAGACGCTCGAGGCCGACCGTAAGGCTCGGGAGAAGGCCTCTGCTAAGAGGGCCGCCGAGGCGAAGGCCTCGGAGGAGAGGAAGGCAGCTGAGGCTAAGAGGGCGGCAGAGGCCAAGAAGGCTGCCGAGATTAAGAAGGCATCAGAGGCCAAGAAGGCGGCGGACGCCAAGGCCGCGGCCCAGAAGGCCGCTGAGAAGGCGGCAGCCTCTAAGAAGGAGGCTGAGCTAAAGATGCTTTCGGCAGAAAAGGCTGCCCAGGAGAAGAAGGCCGCCGAGGCCAAGAGGGCAGCGGAGGCTGCAGAGAAGAAGCTGAGCGCCGACAAGGAAGCCAAGGCAAAAGCGGCGGAGGAGAAGCAGGCGACGGTCAAGCCTTAAAAGCCAAATGCTTCGATCGCACCCCCCCCCGTCTCCCCCAAGAATTAACTTAAGCAAGGAAACGGTACTTATTTCAATCCGGAAAAAAGAGGGTTATTATTCCCCCCCAAATGATCGCCCCTCCCTATCCTCCTCCTCCCTCCCAATTCCCAATTATTTTTTCTTCCCCCCTCTAGACTTGGCGACGAGTTCAACAGTCGTCCCCGTTTTAAAGTTGAGAAGCGCCATCGTGTTCCCGTCCTTAAGGAAAGTACCCTTCCCGTCCTTCATCTGCATTTTGTTCGCCGGCATCCCCAGCGCTTCGCTCAGTTTCGCCTTCACGACCTTCACAGTATCCATAACGTCCAGGGTCACAGGAACAGACCTGCCGTCTAGGTTCCAGCTCGGGTTCGCCGTCTTGTCCGCGATGCACGCAACCGTAACTGTGATTGTCGGGGACTCGAGCGTCGCAGCGAACACGTCTGGGGGCATGATTCCCCCCGGGTACTGTTCCTCCAATTTCTGTTCCCCCTGTCCCTCTGTTTCCTGCCCCTGTGTTTGCGCCACCGGCGGCGGCATCATTGCCTGCTGTAAATTCTGCGCAGGCTGAACGCTCTGCGCATTCTGCAGCGGCTGCACGCGCTGCTTCTTCCTCTCCCTCTCCTCGAGTTCGTCCTGGTCGTCCCTAGGTCTTCCTTGCATGATGCTGCTTCTACCCCTGAGCGTTTCTACCTCCTCGGCCCCCCCGCCGGCCGGCTGCGCGGAGTTAACCTCCGACGGATTAGGGAGGACGCCTGGCTTGTCCGTCATCCAAGCTGGGAGGTTCGAGACTCCCCTTCGAGCGCTCGTGTCTCTGGGTTGGGCCGCGCCTCCCGCGGGCAGGGCAGCCGCGGGAACCCCGGCCCGGGGGGGTTGAAGGCGCTGCTGCAGCTGTTGTGGAGGAGGTGGGGGCTGCTGTCTCATTTGCGCGTGCTGCTGTTGTTGCTGCAGCATCATGTTCCCAGCCTGCGGTGGCTGCTGCGTCTTCGGCGGTCCCTCCACCGTGGCCCTTTCCTTCCCGGTGTCCTTGTACTTGTCGAGGATCCTCTTTGCCTCCTCCCCCCTTTCCCTCTCCTCCATCCTCCTCTCCATTTCCCTGTCAACGCTGCTCCCGAATATGTCCCTCCTCTCCTCGCTGAAGGCCTTGAGGTTCGCTACAATGCTCTCCCCGCTAGCGACGTTCGTGCTCCCGAGCTTGCTCTGGAACCGCGCGTTCTGCTCCCTCCACTTGGGGTCCATTAGCTGGATCCTCATGTGCTCGCTCATCTCCGCTACCTTCACCCTCTCCCCCGTTATGGGGTCGACCATGGTGTCGCTCCCCTGCTCACTTGCCGAGTTAACCCTCGGCTGGTAGTCCGCAACGACCTTAATTTCTCCCCCGTCGTCCACTTCGGGTACAGCCTCGTCCTCGCTCTCGCTTTCGTCCATGTCCATCCCGTCGTCTTCCTCCCCCCCCTCAAGTTCCTTGTCGTCGAAGTCTACAGTCTCCACGATTACGAAGTCGTGCCAGTCAACGGCCTGGCTCATACCCCCGCCCTCCTCCTCCATCCTCCTTACCCTCATCTCCCTCCTGTATTCCTTGCGGAGGGCAACGGTGGAGAGCATGCCGGGGACGGTGCTTATTTTTAGCACGCGCTCAACCTCCCCCTCCCCCGGCCTGATGACCTTCTGGTAGCTGTCGACTAGTGCTGTGAAGTACGCGAAATTTTTGGAAGAAGGCTTGAGGAACTCAAAGAGGGGGTTCGAGGCCTCCTTCCTTCCCAGCCCGACCATGAACTTAGTGCCGCAGGCGGCGGTGAACTGGGCGGAGAGCTTCATGGTGTCGATCTCGAGGGGAGTCGCGGTCGGGGGAGGGTGGACGGTGGCAAAGAGGATGGGGTCGGGGGTTACTTTGGGGGGGGGGGAGGGGGGGGGGTTAGTTGAGGTTTAGAGTGGGTTGGGGGTGGGTGCGCTGCGCGGCTACGGTCAGGTCTTGTCACCCCTCCTTAACTCACCCTGTTCCTCCTTCTTCTCCTCCTCCCCGTCCTTGTCCCCCTTATCCTCCTTCTTGCCCTTCTCCCTATCCTCCTCCATAACTTTCCTCGCCCTCAAAACCGCCCTTCCAACCACGTCCACGGTCTCCCTGTTCGCAGTAACCTCGTCTACAACCGTTACGGCTACAGGCTGATCCTGCTTCTTGGTTTCCTCCAAGGCACGTTCGTCCTCCTCCCTGTTCTTCTGGAGCTCCCTGGCCTCCTCAGCGGCGTCTCCGCCGTTCTGGAAGAAGACTATCCTGCTCTCGTAGTAAGGGTTGTAGGGGCTAGACCCCGCCATGAAGGCAAACTTTGGGGTGGAGCCCTCTGAGGAGGAGAGGATCCTGCTCTCAAACTGACGGCCGTTCTTGGCTACGAATTGAGCAGTCTTGTTTACTACAGCACGAATGTCGGGAGGAGGGACGATTATATCGTCAGAGGTTGGTAGTGAGGTTTGAGGTGAGGTTGGGGATGAGGAGTTGAGAGCATCAGTAGACATCGTCGATCTGGGGTGGGTGGTTTGGGGGGGTATTTTTGTGCCTTTCTGTGTCTAATTGGTGATTATTTGATGATATTTGTTTGTAAATGATGGATATGATTGGGTGTGTATTATATGAGTAGTGGAAATTGCGTGAAAATGGAGAAACTTGCTGGATGAAAAAGGGGGTGAATGAATGAGCCTTAAATATGTGCAAGAAATAGAGTGAAAAAGAAGCAAAACCCCGACGTCCTTAGCTTTCGCAAAGCGAAAGGATGGTAGACACCCTGCTGATACTCTTAACCAAAGAACTTTTCGACGTTTTGAGTTGAAGCAACCAAAAATCAAGGGGCATTTTTGACGCCAATCTCAATGGTTTAGGGACCTACATTTCGGGGGTACGATTTAGAGTCTTGGGTAATTACCCAAGAATTAAGCCGATTTCCCAGTAAAAAACCTACTTTTCACGTAGTAAATTGGCCTGGGAACGTACCCAAAAATAATCTTGGGTAAATACCCCATATTAAAATCTGAAATACCCCCCTAATGTAGGTCCCTACAATGGTTCTGGGCCCAAGTTTCATGGCCCATTTTTACCTTCCTCTTACTCCTCCTCTAATCATCAACACACAACAAATACTAACATACAGCTATATTAATATCGTGTCATAGTACTGATTAGGTTAGATTTAGTGTATGTGACAGTTGAGTCTAATTTTTCAACCCCACTCCTTCCATCTCGACCAAACCCCACCCTCCATACCCACTACCAACCTCTGACGACATAATCGTCCCTCCTCCCGACATTCGTGCTGTAGTAAACAAGACTGCAATGTCATCAATTACATCACTCCTTTCTCCATGTCTTACCTTAACAATCTCCTCTCTTCTCGGTATATACCTTCCCTCACTATTTCCTCCCCTCCTACCATACATACCCACAATCCGTCCTTTCTCAACTGGTGTTATCCTATCAATATCAATATGCCATCTCCTCCCCGACGGTCTAGCTGGCGCACGTAAGATAATAAAGCCAAGCTTCCTAGGGGAGCTCCCCCTAGGGGAGGCTGCACTCGTGGCAGGATTCGCTGCCATGACGGTGTTGGAGGCTCTACTGCCTTGCCCGCACTCAAAGGTCGGGGAGGCTGGTGCTGCTGCACCCCCCTGCGCAGGGGGAGGTGGGGGGGAAGGTGTTCGTGTTGGTGTGGGTGTCGGTAAGGTTTGTATAGAACAGGGTAGGATCAGGGGTCTCAGCTGCGACAGTGAGAAGGGCGCTCTCTCGCAGGGTCAAGTGGAGCCTCCTTGTGAGTCCACCGTCCTCCTTGGGGGTGGAGAAGGCAGGATGGAAGGCGGGATTGAAGACAGCAGCAATGGTGCGGAGAACTCAAAGCTACATATACTAGAGTTATCTATAGCGCTACACTCTGTTCTGATAGGCCTACCAGTCACAAAGTCCCCCAGCGGTTCCCTGGTTACCGCTTTAGGGATCCACCAATTCTTCGAAGGCGTAAGCCTCGGCCTCGCTGGTTTGAGTGCAGGTCTTAACAACAAGGAGTTCGCCAAGCTCGCCGCAGTCTTCTCCCTAAGCATATCAGTGGGAGTCTCACTAGGCTACTCATCCTCATCCCTACCCATAGCTTCCGTAGGCCCATCCGCATGGGAGGGTCTTGGTAATTGCGTTGCCTCCGGGGTCCTGCTGTTCGTGGCGGTTGAGTTTTACGTTAAGGACTTTGCGGAGGCCAAACATCATGGGAGGAAGTGGGGGAAAATTACGAGCTTCCTTACTGGGTGCGTTGTTATGACGGCACTGGCTATATGGACTTAGAGAGTAGACGAAAAACCCCCAGGGGGGAGGGTGGAGGGGGGAAGAAAGATCGCTATAGATAACTGATGACGACCTTTATTTTTGGGACGAGACGAGACAACCTTACTTTATTTTCACCTGCCCTGCTTGCTTTGCTGATACAAATCCCCCCCCCCGTCCTCCCCCCTCACTCAATTGTACTTTCCCATGCCCATCCTTTTAGATTTAGTCTCCCCCCTTCTCCCCCACCATTCCTGTGCCGTTTCCACCGCACCCTTGAAAACGTTACCCCCCCCCTTCTTCTGTCCCACCCTCTCCCCTCCTATCCCCACCGGCAGTCCGTCCGAGGGTAGTGAGAGTGACACGAAGAACATCAGTGGTACCCCCCATATCATGACAAGGAAGAAACCCGTGACTTGTAGTATGGGTGTGTACGTGTTGTGGAAGTAGCTGAACCACGTGTAGTGCGTGCCCAGTACGGCCAGCAGGGAGGACACGGAGGGGAGGGAGAGGGGCTCGACGTAGGGGAAGGAGGGGAGGAGGGTGAGGTAGACGAGGTTGCAGAGGGTTGAGGTGAAGAGAGGGAGGAAGGGAACGCCGGAGAAGAGGAGGAGGAAGTGGACAAGGAACACGGTACCGAGGCTGTAGTTCAGGACGCGCCGAGCTATGGAGGAGTACTGTGAGGGGGGGGGAGGAGGGGGGAGGGGGGTGGAGGGGGGGGAGGCTTGGTTAGGACAGTTTGGAGTCTCATGATCTCCTTGATGATATTTCATCCTTGGCTTGCGTCACCCTCCCCCACCCAACACTTCCAACCTCCAACTAAACTGACCTCCTCAGCAAGCTCAGCAGCACAGTACAGTCCACAGGCTATACATATGGCAAGAACAAACATTGCAATGTAACCAAATAATGTGGTTATCATCCAGAATATCCAGTTTGGCGTACCCATCTTTGAAGATGTACTTAGTGAGGTAAAGGAGGCGGGTGATTTATGGGAAATGAAGGTACTGAGCGCAGCGGATAGTCCAATATTTTGACTCTGTGAATGGCAACAATTACGAGGGGGAGTTTATTGCGATAACTAGCGACAACGGGAATATTTCAAAGCGATAGGAGGACAGTATAAGTTTCAATAAGAACGAATGGCTTGCTCTTTCGTTTTTTACTTCACGCGAACAGTTTGGAGAGCAATTACAAAATGGGACAAAAAAGACCCTCAAAGCCCCCACCCCTTCCCATTCATCTATTTTAACATATAATCATCTAGTATTATGATCCGATTCTTTCTCTCCGATTGATTTCTATAAATCCAACAAAGGCCCAGCCCCGCCCTCCACCTCAAAGCATTTCGGCGTTTCCCCTCCACCCTCCCATACCTCCCATTCCCTCTTCATCAGCCTCCTCATAACGTCCCAGTTAGCCTCCGGCTGGTAACTTGCCACTTCATGGCCCGCATTCCTTACCACCACGAAGCAAAAGACCCCCCCCCTCTCAATACATTTCGAGTACCCCTTGGTGTCCCCATTTACCACCCACATAGATTTACGTTTTCCCTCGAATTCCCCCAACGTTCCTTTCCCCCACTCTTCAAGGATTCCCTTGACGGCCTCCCCCACCGGCGCCGGACCTAGCAGTACGTCCATATTTCCTGCCGTGATAAAGACGTCAACCCCCGCCTCAAGAAGCTCTGCGAAAAGCGGCGTTGTGTTCTCGCAGAAATCCCCAGACTCGACCATCGCAGTGTAGACCAGCCCGCCCTCGGACATGGTAGCGTTGGATGCCCCGCTCGCCGGGGACCCAGCTACGTGAAGTGCCTCCTCGACGCCCCCGACCTTCAGGAACTTTCTGAAGTAATCGAACTCAGCAGGCTGACCTAACAACGCAACATGCTCAGTATTCTCGCTTCCCGTCCATTTCTTAAACAAAAACTGACAATCTGATCCGCAAGAGCTCCCTCCATCATCGTTAAACACCTTGTTCCATTCCTCAAACGCCCCTACACAATCCCCAGCCCTGCTTCTCTCCCCGCTCCTCCTCATCAGCCCCCTGAGCTCCTCTTCCTCCCGCTTGTCAACAAGGCCTAACGCCTTGAATACAGCTGGGTATTCCCCGATCTCCCTCTCATGGTACATCGCCGGGTCCCCCACCAACACCCCGACCAAATTCACGTCCACAGAAGAACCCTCAGCAAGGAGGCGCGTAGCGTAGTGGGGCACGTAATGACCAGCGTATGACAGCCCTGCGACGAAAAGATCCGCGCCCAGGTGCTCCGGGAAGATCGTTAGAAACTGCTTGAGAACAGATACGGCTTGACGTGCTACGTCACTTGACGTTGGAGTCGGCTCGAGCGATCCCTCGGACCCATTATCTGCAGGGGCCTGGAAGGAGTAACCAGTACCTACGGGAGAGTCAAGGAAGAGGCAGGACGAGGTTCTGCAGAGAGTGTGGCATCTCTCTTGAAGGGACAGGTCCTCAGAAACATAGTAACGACCGATCTGATTGAAGAGACCGACGGTATCGGGACTACCGGGGCCGCCGTTAAACCACTGTATTAACGGAGCGACGGAAGGATCTTCGCAGTCTGTGCAAGGCTGGTAGAAGAAGAAAATGTTGTTGGCTTTACCACCGAGAGAGGACACAGTGAAGAAACCAGAGTGACCAAGGGGGAGACCGTTGATTTTTACGGAGGAAAGACTTCGTGCAAGCGATAACTTCCCCGATTCTATTAGTGTAGTGAGGAGTAGGGGCTGCTTGGAGGGCGATTGTCCCATGGAAGGGGTGTAGGTATCATGTTTTCTTACTGTTAAGGAGAGTGAAACGATGAATAAAATTACGACAGCGATAGACCAAGGAGGAAAAGATCGACGTGCTGGGATGTTCTGGAGGAGAGGACTTGATTGGTCCATGAAGCGACAAAAAGAAAATTGAGATTAAAATGAGAAGAAAAATCAGCAAAAATAGGATCTTTTGCGTCCTCCTCCGCGATTCCTGATCAACTCCACAGTCGATGACGGTAGTTGAGGGGCCTATTATTTTCCTCGATGTCGATGGCGTCCTCCACCCGCTTAATGAAAAACATTTCCCTGTTGGGTCAGATGTTGAGGATCTAGTGGAGAGGGCGGACGAGGACGAAAAGGACACAGATGACATGGGCGTAAGTAGGGTTTGCACGGGAGAGTTTCACAGGCAGTGCATGGAAAACTTGAAGGACGCCGTCACCAAAACTGGGGCGTCAATTGTTCTCAGCACTACATGGAGAGAATCAGGGAGGGGGAGAAGGGCAGTCGACGCGGTGTTGGCGTCATACGGAATTGCACCTCACATTGGCTGCACCCCGAGCCTCGGCTACGCGGCTGGGAGGGACAGGGAGGTGAGAGCTTGGCTAGAAACAAAGGGACAGAATGTGGGGACAAAGTGGGTGGCGATTGACGATATGGATTTGTCTCAGGGACTTGGGGAACATTTCGTCCACATTAATGCGAAGGTTGGGCTGAGCGAGGAGGACGTCGAAAGGATGGTCAAGATTCTCAGTTGAAGTACATACATTGGGATTCACTGCATAATATAGAACGAATGTTATACGTAAAATGCTTTAACGCGAAAATACAGATACTTCACGCGTTCATCATGTAACCAACGCTAAGACTGTAAAATATTATAACGTTTCGACTGCGTCACAGTAAAAATTCTAAAAAAATGTTTCTTCCACTTCCGCCCAGCCCAAATTTGGAAACCAACAAGTGTGTTTCCTTAGCGTCCAGAGGTCTTAAATTCTTGGCGGGCTTGACCATCCCATAGTTATACTCAACAACTGAAACACCTTCCAACACTTCCTAACGCCTCAAATGTCTCCTCCAAAAGGCTCTGCATTGGTCCTCGTCCTTGGCAGCATCTCCCAGAGCCCCCGAATGCAGTACCACGCCTACAGCCTGTTGAACAGTGGATACGATGTGACTCTCGTTGGTTATCCCCACGGCGATGTGTTTGACGGTTTGAAATCAGGGGTTTCTGATGGCAGGGTAAAGGTCAGGACGGTTGAGGACAAATTCACTGTCGTGTTTAAGCCATTTAAGCCTCTGTACTACCTGACGAGACTGATCATGCTGACAATATTAACGATGTGGGAGGCAAGGGGGCGTTATGACGTGGTGGTGCTGCAGACTCCCCCCTTCCTTCCGACGATAATAATAGGATACCTCTGCTCCATCCTGTATTCATCTGCTTGGTTCACCGCTGCGGCCCTCGTCGTTGACTGGCACAACATCGGCTTCAGCATGTTCTCCGACAGGCAGACTTTCATCCGGTCCGTAGTTCGTGCCGCTGAGGTTGCCTTTGGTTCCACCCTCCCCTCCGGTGGCCTCTGCGTGACAGAGGCAATGAAGGGGTACCTGAGGGAGGAGTTCGGAGTCGAGAGGAACGTGCACGTGCTCCACGATAGGCCGACGAGGTACATGAAGAAAGGGGGGGAAGAGGAGGTCCACGATATGTGGGGGAGATTGGAGCAGGAATTAGGTAGGAGCTTGTTTGGGCTTTTGTGCGTTCATCTCTCGTCACCTACGTCACCTTAATTAACTCCGCCCCCCCACCCCCCCCCCCCCACCTCCCGCAGAGGGAGTACGTTCAAAACTCTCCATAAAGTTGTCTCGCGGTCAGAGCACCTTCACGTCCTCCTCCCCTCCCTGTCGGCGGCCCGACAGGCCCCTCATGCTTATGTCCAGCACTTCCTGGACCCCAGACGAGGACTTTTCGATCCTCCTCTCCGCCTTGGTCCACGTGGACGAAAGGGCGAGGAAGGGGGATAAGGGTCTCGAGAACGGGGTGGTGGTGTTTGTAACAGGAAAGGGACCCCTCAAGGAGCACTACGAGAAAAGGATCGCGGAGATGGACCTCTCCAGGGTCGTCGTCAAGACGCTGTGGCTGGAAGTCTCGGACTACCCGTTGCTCATCGGCGAGGTGGACTGCGGGATCAGCCTCCACACCAGCACGAGCGGGGTAGACCTCCCCATGAAGATTCTCGACATGTACGGGTGTGGCGTCCCGGTGCTAGCGATGGGTTTCAGCGCCCTGCACGAGCTGGTGGAGGACGGGGTAAACGGGATGGTTTTTGGGGACGACAAGGAGCTCGCGGAATGCATTGTCAAGGTCGGGAAGGGGGAAGGAGTGGAGAGGATGAGGGAGGAGGTCAAGAGGGGGAGGAGGTGGGAGGAGGAGTGGGAGGAGGTCGTGTGGAAAGGATTACTAGAAGGAGGGGGTGGGGTGAGGGGGTGGGGAATCGCAGGATGGGTGATTGGTCTTGCCGGATTGGTTCTAGGGGTGGCAAGCGTAAGCTCTGTCAGAATAGTTCAATGAAAGTTTGATTTTCCCACTAAGAAACCAGACAATAATCCATCTTAACTTCCTTATTTCTGCGATTTCCCACAACTTCCACAAAACTTGAATCCCTTCATAACCTGCAGTTCCCCGCAGTGCATGCACTTCTCATACATAGAATCAGTCAAATTTCCTTCGAACACCAAGCTTGGCTGTTTCTCCATCTTGTGCTTTCGCAGTTTCTCAACCGCTGTTAAGGTCGAGGCTAATTTAATTGTCGACCCAGTCACACCTCCCATGACGTTCTTCTCCCTCTCCACATACGGCTGCGCCACCGGTAGATTCCTCATCGAAGTATTGATCGGCTGCGCGACAGCCACGATCTCCTCCTCCTGCGCCTCAATGTCCTCAACGGAGCAGAGGATCTTGTGGACCTCGAAATTGACGAAACCGGCGGTGCTCTTGAACCAGAACGTGTACGGATAGGCGAGGCACGTGACGACGAAGAATAGGTACCACCCCCAACTTTGGTGGTTTGTGTTAGTGTTTGCAATCGAGATAATCTAGCGCTCTTGACTTTGGTCTATTCTCACCTGTAGAGCGACATGGACATTCCGGTCCCGACCATGACAAGCTGCCTCTCCTCCAGTCCCTTGATGTCCCAACTGTCGTAGACGCGTGTGGTCCTGTCTCTGTGCTTGTTATCGTCGTACATCGTCTTGTGCAGGCTCTTGTGCTTACTAGCGATCCGAGGATCGCCCCACTCATGCTTCTCCCCGCTGTCCAGCCTGACAACGTTGAAACCAACAGTCTCAATCCTCCCTGGAGTCCTGTCCACACACGCTCCGTACTCGAGGGCTTTCTGGTCTCGGAACGTTACCACCTTCTCAGTGTGAGTGGTGGTGGTGGTGTTGCCATTTGAGTCCGTAGAGGTGGTGGTGCGGGTCTCCATGTGATAACACTCAACATGGACGTTGACATTCATTCTGGAAGACTGCATCTTCGATATGTAGGAGGCAAGCTGAGAAAAGGGGAGCTTGTGACCGAGGTACTGACGGATGGGGAGGGGAGGTGTGTGTGTGTGGGCGTTAGTTTGTTCTTTGTTTCAACATCAGACTAGATGATCTATCAAGTCCAGATATCCCACGTGTGGCGTTAGTTTGTTCTTTGTTTCAACATCAGACTAGATCATCAATCCATCAAGTCCAGATATCCCACCTACCTTTGCTGGAGTCCCACAGCAGCAACAGTAGACGAAATAGCTACCCCCGAAAGTCGTCCACATAATCAACCAAATATCCGAGTCTTGATACCAGTTATTTTCGTCGGGTGTAAGCCACTTCAACAGAAAGTACAGGAAGATTGGAGCGAAGCCTCCCATTATCACAGTATCAGTGCATGACGAAATCATTCCGCCACCACCTGACCTTGCTAAGGCAGCTTTATCGACGCCGCGCCCATGTAGCATGTTAGGGTTTTTGAGGCAGCTGGGGTGTCGAGTCTTTAAAGGATGGTTGATTGCAGGCCAAATCCACCAAACCCAAACCTGAGTAACTGATCTTGATCAACTGTTCGTATTTTCCGAATGACCGTAATTCGGAGCTCTACGTCCTCTCTAAATGGGCGTACATCAATCGTTACTTCGCTCCCGTCTCCTCCTCCAACCCCCCCAGATCCCCTTTCACAACCCAAAGATTCTGATCCTAAACCTCCATATTCCACCGTCGTCGAAGCCTTATCAGGGGCTCAAGGGACGATCAGCGTCATCAGTGCATTACAGGCCGGCTTCCTGTATGCTGGTCTTTCGTCAGTCCAGTTGGATGATTTTGATGGCGTTAGAGACTCCCTTTCATATAGCTTCAGTGTCGTGTCAACAGGAACCATTGCAGTGAACTTGTATGTGACGGTGTGTTGCGCGATTTTGGAGCAGGAGGGGAGGGTTACGAGGGCACTGGCAATAGCGAGGGGCGATAACGACGAGGCATTCGAGAGAGGCATAGAGAGGTGAGCGCAAAAACTTTGGCACATTGGACGTCGGGACTTCTTTGGTTCGTCACTTGGACCCTCAACATCATTCATACATCCCCATGCTTACGCCCGTCGCTTTAATCATCGAAGGTGGTACGGGAACGCTTCGTTTGCTTCGTTTCGGACCAAATTATTGTGGATGTATATTGCGTCTATGCCGTGTTTTTGCGCTAGCATTGGGTTGCTATGCCTCCTAAAGATGCCCGCTGGCCCTGGGATATGCAGCGCAATTATCCTACTGATTGCCGCTTTCGCTACCACCAAGACGTTGCTTTGGGTTAACGAAATGTTCAGATTGCAAATTCTTGGGTTGAAGAAGGGGGAAGGGACTCTCGATGCCCCCAAGGTAGTGTTCGATGAGAGAAACGGCGAAGGCAACCACAATTAGAATATAAATAAAGTTTCAGTCTTCTTCCCCGTCTTTTTCTCTCCCTTGACATCTGCTCCTGCTTCCTTCACAGCTTGCAAATTCATTCATACATCAGATTAAGCGCAAATTACCTTTAAATACCCTCCACACTCCCTTAAAACTCCCGTAGAGTATCATATCAGTATCATATCAGTATCATATCCTTTAATTTAGTCCCACTTCAATTCAGAATTCGACACCCACAAAAGACAAGCTCCCAAATTGCACAATGTTCATTCTCTACGTATATTTCATATGTATATTCCTGATCTCTTCATCAAATTCTTTTACAATAAACCATTCATTATTCAAACCGTCAAGAATAGCAATAGGAATAGGCCAAACTTCACCCCTCCTCTCCAAATACCCCCTGCATGCCCCCAAGTCTCCCACCTTCTCTACCCGTCTTTACTCCACCGTCCCCTCTACTCCTTCCCCTCCTCCAACCCCTCAACCTAAGATGATGGATGATCGTCTCTTCACCGTCAACAAGAAGTTAATTGACACGGTATATGACATAATTTGCGTCCTCTACAAGGACAAGGATTACCCCCGCTTCTTCGTCCTGGAGACTGTGGCGAGGGTCCCCTACTTCGCCTACCTCAGCGTGCTTCACCTGAAGGAGACTTTTGGGGAGAGGAGCGACAACTACGCGGAGAAAATGAGGTGAGGACCGCGTGGATGGAGGGGGGGGGATGAGGCCTTGCCTTACTCAACCTTTCGCAACCTTTCGCAACCTTTCGCAACCCTTCGCAACCCTTCTCACCAACCCCTGTGTTCGCGATACTCTCCCCCTCCTCCCCTCCTCCAGAACCCACTACGCCGAGGCTGACAACGAGCTGCACCACCTCCTAATAATGGAATCCCTCGGCGGCAACGATTTCATCCTTGATCGCATCCTCGCCTCCGCCATGGCCTTTGGCTACTACTGGTACGTTGTCGTCGTCTACTTGCTCTCAGAGCAGGCCGCCTACCACCTGTCCGAGCTGATCGAGGACCACGCCTACAACACTTACGACACGTTCGTCACCAAGAACGAGGAGTACCTGAAGACGCAGCCCGTGCCCGACATCGCGAGGAAGTACTACGAGAGGGACAACCCCTTCCTCTTCGACCTCTTCTGCACGGTCCCCGAGTGCGACGACACGGGCGAACGCTTCAGCCAGAGTCGTCCCAAGTTGACAAACCTCTACGACGTCTTTGTGAACGTCCGCAACGACGAGCGCGAGCACTGGAAGACGCTGTGCAACCTCGTGCAGTTCGACGACATGAAGGGACCTCCTGGGGGGGTTACAGGGAAGGTGCAGGGGACAAAGGCTGACGAGGTGAGAATTAGGGGGAAAGAGAAATTGAGGAGTAAAGGGCACGCGAGTAAGGGACACGCTCAATCTAACGCAATCGTTTCAATCGACGCAAACAGGAAGCTAAGAGATTGAGGGAGGCTAAGAACGGGAACTAGGAAGACCACCCAATCGTTTCATCAAGAATACACATGTCTTTCGTTGTCTTCATAATCACCGCTTCAAACTCTATATTTTTGAACAACCCAATTCCGTTTATCTCCGTCTAAACCTCCCCCCCTCCATTGGCCCTCAAATCCTCGACCAACCCCAGCCATTTCTCCCTCCACACCTTCTCCCTCTTCTCAATCGCCTCGTACTTCTCCCTTATGCTCCTTGCGCTCTTGGCGAAGAAGTCTGACGTGACCTTGAGCTCCTCCATCGTGGTCTTGACGAGGCACCTGTGTGCGGTGGTGACAAAGCTCGTGAACTTGCCTCCCTCCACGGCTCCCTTCTCCCATTTCTCCACCGTGTTCGCTTCCCCTTCCTCCTCCTCTTCCTCCTCCGCAACGGGCGCCTTGCCCTTGCCCTTGCCCTTGCCCTTGCCCTTCGCCGCCTTCGCCTTCGCCTTCTCTATCTCCTCCTTCTCCTCCTCGCTCAACTCCTTAGGCGGCGGGAGGTCCTTCTGCATCTCCTCGCTTAGCGCCTTCAAGTCAAAAAAGTTCCACTCCCTCGTGGGCCAGTGCCTTCCCCCTGGTCCATTCTCTGCTCCTTCATCATCCGCCCCCCCGCCCCCCTCCTCATTCGCCGCACCCTCCGCGTTCTTCCTAGATATCACGCTGCTCTTCCTCAATCTCTTCAGGCTCTTCCTCTTCGGCAGTATGAGCTCGTCCCCAGGCAAGCTCAACAAGTCGTCCTTGAGCACCATCTTATCTAGGATCTCCTTCCATCCGTGCAAAACGCTCCTGAGCCTTTCCACGCTCTCCTTCGCGCTGTTCGCCTCCGTCTCGAGCAGGCTCTGCTTGAACTTTGCCACGGCGGCCGTGATCTCCTCCCCCCTCTTGAGCTCCCTGTCAACCAGCTTGTCAAGCTGGTCCTTCGCGTCCACGCTCCCCAATTGCGGCCTCAGCGCCAGCACGTGCTTCTTCCTCACGCCCTCCCAGACCTTCAGAAGCTTCGCGAAGCCATCCTCCGCGGTATTGCGGACCACCTCGCTCTTCAGGGCGCTCCTCCTGGTGGCGTCCTTCATGCTAGCGGAGGGGGCGCCCAGCCAACCAGTGTTGGGGGGCACGGGGGTTTTCGCTATTATCTTCTCAAGGCGAGAGATCTGGGACCTCAAACGACGGCGGGCCTTTTCCCTATGGCACTGGAAGTGAACCTCGACTCTTTGGCCCTCCCTCCAAACTGGGGGCTCGGGAGCCCTCACTGGCTGGGTGCCGTACTCCCGAATCAAAACAGCGTCCACCTTCTTCTCCTCCAGCCCTCCCACGTACTTCACAGTGTACGTGTCCTTCCCATCCATGCAGACAATCTTCGCCTCGTTCAGTATCTCACCCTCCTCAGGCCCCAGGACCTTGATGTTGTTGTTGTGGAGCCACTTTGCGAGACTCTCAGGGACCCCGCTCTCACCCAGCAAATCGGTCTTACCCTCGGTGCTGTAAAGCGCGTAGGTCTCCTCTTTGCACTGCTCCTGGAGCGTTTTGATGGCACTCTCAAACGTTCCGACGACCATGGGCTCCTCCTCCTTCCAAACAGCGTTGGAAATGGTCTCCTCAATATCCATGGGTATCTCGTCCTTGGCACCGATCTTCGAGCTTTCGCCCTTGACAAATTCCAAATACTCGGCCCTCCTATAAATGTAACACCTCAAGCTGAGGGTGACATGCTTCAACCTCACCCCAAGCGGAAGTCTTCTCTCGGCATCCTCCTCCCCTTCGAACTTGACCTCCTTCGCATCCCTCACGGCCTCGCATAGCTTCTCCAGCTTGTCCAAGAAAGTGTCCACCTGGTTGGCGCTGAACTCGTCCCTCGTGACCTCCGTACGCAGCCTCTCTTGGGCGTTCCTCCTCGGGGCACCATACTTCTTCCCAAGCCCCTCCCTGAGGCTCAGCTCCTGCAGGCACTTGTCGTACTCCTTTTTGAACGCCTTGGTGCTCTTCATAGACGCCTCTTCGTACGCCATCGCGTCCTCAATCTTCTTCCTCCTAGCCTCAACGGCCACGTCAAGTTTCTCCCTTGGCTCCACCAGGAGCTCCTTAAGATCGTCCACCTCCTTCTGGTCATAGTCTCCGCCGTTCTGAAACGTCTTGGTCAACCTGAGAAGCTCAGAGATGGTGCTAGCGAGCTTGGAGGGCTCCTGGCTGACGAAGAGGTTCAGCATTTCAAGGTAGTCCTCGCACTCCGGCCGGAACATGGAGAGGAGCTTCTTGCACTTCATCTCTACGCCCTGCAGGGCAGCGAGGCTGCCCTGGTCTTTCAGCGTCGACGCCAGAGACTCTACGTTGCTAACGAACTCGTCGGCGTGCTCGTTTACTTCCTGAAGCAGGGCGGCAAAGTTCTCCTCCTGTTCGGACATCCTCTTGTAGAATTGCCGCAAGAACCTGGAAGACTTTTGCCTGTGCGAAATGAGCTCACCCTCCCGCGGTTGTCTGAACTTGACCTCCGTGCGGCCCTTTCTGGGCCAGTGGAGGCGAAGCCTCTCCTCAAGCTCCTCGGTGAGATCTTCCTTGCGCTCTTCGCAGAGATCGTCCGTCACCTTGCGCCTCTTCTGGCTATCGTCCTCCATAACGCCAAAGAGCGATTCTCGAAGGGTGCACACGTAGGAGATCACAGTATCGCTCGGCAGCATAGTAACCTCGACGCAGTAGTTTCCATCCTTGTCTTGGGGGGTGCTGTTGAGCTTCTCCTTCGCCTCCAACATGATCCTCTTCTTGATGGCCCTTCTAACGT
Source organism: Triparma columacea (assembly GCA_030267965.1). NCBI lineage: Eukaryota > Bolidophyceae > Parmales > Triparmaceae > Triparma > Triparma columacea. The sequence goes on from BRYA01000530.1 coordinate 47,408, forward strand.
TGATCTCTTCCAAGGCCCCGGCGTATATAGCGTAGCTCTCATCACTGAGCTTATCGACCTCTTCTTGCTCATTCAAAGGCATAAAGGACCTGTCGTGGGCATCTATGTAAGCGCTCCTCTCCTCCTCGTTCATTTCTAGCACTTCCTCCTCTGTCTTCCTCGTGAATTCGGGGTCGAAAAAATCAGGCTCCTTATTGGGGTCCTCTTCTTCGTCCTCCTCGACCTCGACGACCTCAGCCTTTTTCTTTCCTCCCTTCTTTGCGGCCTTGGCCGCCTTAGCAGCCTCCTCCAATGCAGCCTGTTCGGCCGCCAGCCTCTCCTCTTCCTCCCTCTCGAGCTCCTCGGCTGTTTTCACAGTCCTGGTGAGAAGGACGAACTGTTCGGGAGGGACCTCCTCATCCGCGGCATCCTTGGGTGGAGGCGCGAGAAACTGGTCGATCATGTACTCAACGGAGTACTTGACTCCATATTTGTAGTAGCCAGCCCCGGCAGTCTCGAAAGAATCAGAGATGTCGTCTCCCCAAAGCTCAGCTGCAATCTTGGGCTCCGCCGCCAGGCGCTCGGCCTCGCGCTGAGCCTCGAGCTCAGCCTCCCTTTGCTTGGCAGCCTTCTCATCGGCCTGCCTGGCCCGCTTCTCGGCGAGCTGCAACGAGCAAAGAGACGAGTCGAGGAGATTAGTTTGGAGTAGTGGTTTAAAGTTATCTCGCTTCTCACGATGCTATTTCATTTCCCCCCCATTTTTTCTCACCTCTTCCTCGGGGAGATTCTCGTCACCCTCTTCGTAAAATTCGTCGTCAGCTGGATCGTTCCCCTCCCCATCTGCAGGAGCAGAATCATCGTGATTCTTCTCATCGGAGCCCGCAGGTCCACCCTCTTTCTTCTCCTCCTCTTCTGGGCCTTCATTCCCCCCCTCTGCAACATGCGCGATGGTGGTAACCGTCTTTCCTGCGTTTTTCTTCTTCTCCTCCACTTCCTCAAGGGACTCAGTGGGGAAAACCATGTCCCTTGGGGGCACGAGCCCAAACTTCTTGCAGAGCATGAAGGTGAAGTGGCGGTGCTCATCCTCGGCGGAGACGGGGTGTTTATCAGCAGCGTGAGTCGCCGTGGTGTGGTAAACGCGGTACTCAGACTCAATAAGGTCGAGGAGTCGAAGGGCCTTCGCGAAATTGAGCTCGAGCTCCTTCTCATCAGCGGCGTGGCGTAGGCGGTCGAGGGCGTGAGAGACGTTTCCCTCCCGGACATCGTTGTCAAGTCTGAAGTCCTCCTTAAGGTTGAACATTGTTTCAGCAGCAACCTCATCAATGTCGATCTCCTTCCTGCGGTGATGCTCGAGGGACAGCGCGACGCCGTGGTAAAAGGAGCAGATACGCTCAGCCCCCTTCTCAAGAATCTGGGACTGCGTCGAGAGGGTCGCCTCGGCCCAGTCGATGAGGGACTCCTGCAAGTGCGGCGAGCGAAGCAAGAAGCGAAAAGGGTTGCGTTAGTGAGACTACAATGCAATGCAATGTACTAACTAGTATAGTAGAATTGTCATGCGTTAAGAATGTCGCCCCCCATACTCACCTGCTCGTAATCGCGTTGCTCAATTGGGCCACTGCACTCGTTCCTGACAGCCTCGTCGATGCGCCCGTTACAGATGCGTTTGTCCGCCATGCCAAGAAGCGCCTGCGCGAGGACCTCCTTAAACTCGTCCGAGAGGTCGCAGCACGCAAGGAGGAGGCCAACCTTCTTCTGGATGGCGCGGACCTGGAGCATGTCGATCTCGACGTTGTCCTCCCACGCCTTGGCGCCCCCCCCTCCGGCAACCGAGACGGAGCGCCGGCGAGAGGACCTATTGGAGCGATTTGACTTTGCAGCCTCAGAGGGTGCGCGGGAGGAAGCAGCATGGGCAGCGGGTTCGGCAGAGGTTGCGGCGGTTTTGTTGAGGTCATCGCCGGTTGCGGCGGTGTTCGTGCGAGACTTGGACGTGGAATTGAGTTTCTCGTTGTCCTGCTTGCTGTGCTCTGCGGTGGTAACGAGCTCTTGGAGGCCGTCGGCGGCCAAGGCGAGCTCCTTCTTGAGAAGGGCATCAATGCCATTAACGAGAGCGAGCGCCGTGCACTGTTGCTTGAGCACGGGGAGGATAGTAAGGACCTCCGATTTGGTCGCCTTCCTCAGCCTCTCGAGTGTGTCCTGGGCAGTCTTACGGAGGGACGATTTCCCCTGCTTCTCCAAAACGATCTCCAAGTCCTTGCCGCACTGAACGACAGTGAGGGACTCGACGGCGGCGTCGAGGAGCTTGAGGTATATGAGGTTAGGGTCCCTCAGCTGCTTGGATATCTTGACGAGTTCGGGTTTGAGTCCTCCTGATTTCCTGAAGAATTCCTCAAGCTCCGCAGAGTTAACAACGTCGTCAATTTCACTCGCGAAGTACCCGACGTCTGGCTCTAGGTGGAGCGCCCCGTAGTTGTGGAGTTCATGCCTAAGGTCCTCCCTCCTCTTCTCCGCCTCGTCGTGTTTGGCGTGCTTAAGGGCAGTGAGCTGGTCGTAGAGGCTCTTGATAGCCTCTACCTCAACTTTGTTCATCTTGCTGAACTCCTGACGGACGTCATTCACCCTCTCGGAGGCGAGGGTCGCGTCTCTCATGTCGCCAAGCTCTTTGAGGATCATGCACCTTTCATCGTGCCTAGCTTTTTGCGTAGCTTTGAAAGACTCAAACAGGGCGACCCTGTCCGGTGGGTTCATGAAGTTGTCTGCAGTTATATCCCTGTGGAACTCCCTTATACCACGGTCGTGGCGGAGCTGTCTCCAGTCGGACATACGGTGCTCCCACTGCGGCGAGTGAAGCGAGCGACGAGGGAAGCGAGTCACGGAGAGGACTGCGTTAGTGGTCGTCGCGGTGCAGCTCTGATTTTCACCCATTCTCACCTTCTCCCTCGCCGTGACCTGCTCCATGATATCCTCCTTTTCCATCCTCGCCATGAGCTCCGCGTGCGCCCTTCTGTTCCCCGTAATCACGCTGTTAAGCTCGAACGCCTCCACCTCTGCCACCCTCTCAATCTCCTGCGGAAGCTTCAGCGCCGTGTTTACCATCTCGTCGACCATGGAGCGGAGGTAGGCGGCGAGGGTGTCGGAACGGGTGCGCTCGAAGGATTCGAGGTTGTCGCCGAACTGGACGACCTCGGAGGTGCGGCGGGAAAGAAGGGCATTTATCTTGTCCCACATTCCTTCGACGTAGGCGAGGGACTGCATCTCGAGGATTTCATCTTTGTTGAGCTCGTCGAAAATTACTTGAATCTGGGTTGGTTGGTGGGTGGGAGGGTGAGGAAGACTGGGAGGGGGAGGAAGACTGGGAGGGGGAGGTTTTCCTGTCGTCGGTTCTCACCTCCTTGTCCGTTGCCACAAGATTCTCCTTGATAGAGTCGGCCTCTTTAACATAAAGTAATTCAATGTCGTCACTCAGCGCTCTCAGCTGCATCTTATAGTCTTTGTAAGCCTTGTCGTGCCTAGCCCTCTTCTCGTCCATCTTTTTCTCCAGCTTCGTGAACTTATGCTTCACTGCCTCCTTCATCGGGTCGGACTGGAGGATGGCGACCTCCTCGATTTCCTTCTGCTGCTCGCGGATTCGGAGGGCCTTGCGCTGGGATGCAGCAAGGGCGAGGTCCACCTTGGTTGTACTGAAGGGGTCACCTCCACCTAAGCGAGGCGAGAAGGGGAAAAGGGGAGCAGCAGGGGTTAGGGTGGTTGGCGACGGGGGGGGTTGGTCGGAGGAGGTTGTGAAGGCAGCAATAAACCAAACAACCCTTACCCTTACCATCTTCGGAGGAGGGGAGATCAGAGAGATCATCAGAAACCTCAGGAGACAGTAGGCCGGACGTCGAGGATTGACCCTTCCCGTATCCCGATTTGTTGTGGAAGACGCGCGGTTTCTGCGTGGGGTGGGGAGGGTAAGAAGGGTCGGATAAGGTTGAAACCGAGGGTCGGTTAGGTGCATGTAATCTGGGAGAGAGGGAGGAGAGGGCAAAAGAAATACTTACAGCGAGAGCCTCCAATAGGCCGGTTTCGGCTCGTGCTTTCCGTTCCGTCGTGGCCATCCAAAGGTGGCTGGCTGGCTGGTTGTGAGGAGTGAGGAAAAGCTTTTGCTGTTTGACTTTGAGAAAAGTTTGGGATGAGAGGATTGAGGGGCTGAGGACGTGGGATTTTTTGGTTGTAGGGGCCTGTGAGCTGCTAAGGGCTTAACAGGGGCTTGGGTATGTGTTGGCGTATTCTTTGCGTCAATCTTTTGTTAAAATAAAGTCAAATAATTTGTTTTAAGGCAGTAAAAGGAAAACAATAACCGCTAATCTTTGATCCGCCGTCGCCCTCAGGGAAGAAAATGCGGGCGAGAAAAAAGAATCACTTACGTTGTCTCTCTTTGACCTTTTTTGTGGAGTCTGAAAAAATCCATTTTGTTCTTTCCTTTCTTCGACTTTCACTTGCCACTTGGCCTTAACCAATTTTTTCTTTGACCCTTAGAATTTTTAAATCTTGACACAATGAAGTTCTCTTTGGCCTGCGCTCTTGCGTTTGGAGTTTTGTCCAGTGACCTTGGTCTGGGTCCCGTTGGTAGCTTTGGTAGCTCAATGCTGGTGAATGCTGAGGAAGCCGGATCCGTTGATGCGTCTCCATTGGTGAGTAATGCGGTCAATTCATGGTATTTGCGGTGTGTTTTGTTCCTACTTGCTCCAGTTTTGCCATGCTTTGATGGTTTTACCGTCACAGTTGTTTTTCTAGAAGAAAAGTGAATGTTCCAATCTTGCATTCCTCGCTCTGAGTTCCAAATGGTGATTGAAGACGCATTCACCATCCCTAACCCCCCGCCCCACCCCCAAATCCTCCCACCAACAATCTCACGAATCACTTCGCTACCACTTTGCAGTTCTCAGCTGAAGAGCAAGCTGCCATGAGCGAGAGCAGCGAGAAGTATGAATTCCAGGCAGAAGTTACCAGGCTGATGGATATCGTCATCAACTCCCTCTACAAGAACAAGGAGATCTTCCTCCGCGAGCTAATCTCCAATGCCTCGGACGCCCTAGACAAGGCCAGGTTCAAGGGCATCAAGGAGGGAGACTACCTGGAAACCAAAAAGGAACTCGAGGTTCGAATCTCTTATGACAAGGAGGCAAGGACTCTCACCATTGCAGACAGTGGGGTGGGAATGACCAAGACCGAGCTCGTGGAGAACCTTGGAACGGTCGCCAAGTCAGGGACCTCCAACTTCATGGAGAACCTCGGGGGGAATGGAGACGCTGACCTTTCCATGATTGGACAGTTCGGAGTCGGATTCTACTCGATTTACTTAGTCTCGGAAAAGGTCACCGTCGCATCCAAGTCGAACGACGACGAGATGCAGCACGTCTGGAGCTCCCAGGCCGACGGAAGGTAAGAATGGACAAGGAGAGGATGGATTAAGGCGTCAAAGAGAATCGCGACGACAACAACGATCCACGCATCGGAGTTCTCATTGCCCGATACTGTTGCTCCAGCACAATAACACAACTAACCTCTTCGCGGTTCTTCTCGCTCGCAACCCTGGCTCCCCCCCCGTTGCAGCTTTGTCGTCGCCCCCGACCCCCGTGGCAACACCCTTGGCCGCGGTACCGAGATCACTATGTACCTCAAGGACGACGCTAGTGAGTACCTCGACGACTACAAGATCGAGAGTCTCGTGAAGAGGTACTCCGAGTTCATCACTTTCCCGATTTATTTGAGGAAGACGGTGGAAGAGGTTGTGGCGGCCGATGAGGAAGATGAGGACGAGTATGAGGATGGTGAGGAGGAGGATTTGGACGAGGAGGAAGAGGAGGAGGAGGAGGAAGAGGAGGAGGAGGAGGAGGAGGAGGAGGAGGAGACGCAGAAGGACGCCAGGGTCAAGGCGGAGGTGAGTGTGCCACGCACGGCGGGCCAATTTTTAAATGTTACACAACTAATTATATCGACCCCTTGCACCCCTTACACCAACACCACCATCATAGGCCCAAGCGAAGACCAAAATCCCCGACGATCACAACCCCGACCCCGACTCCCCCCACGACCCCACGATCAAGAAGGAGGTCCAGAAGTTCGAGTGGGTCCGCGCAAACGACAACGTCGCGATCTGGGCCCGAGACAAGGAGGATGTCAATGAAGAAGAGTACAAGGAGTTCTACAAGAACCTGGCCAAGGATGGAACTATGAGCAGCAACTGGATACACTTTAAGGCAGAGGGTGAGGTCGAATTCAAGGGTATTCTCTACATACCTGACGAGGTGAGAAAGCATTTGAGGTGGCGAATCGAACTTCATCCGTGCGCTCTAACCCCTCTAACCCCCCTTCCCCACCTCCCCACCTCAGGCTCCTCACGACATGTACGACAAGTTCTATGAGAAGGACGCCAAGATCCGCCTCTATGTCCGCAAGGTCCTCATTACCGACGAGTTCGACGACCTTGTCCCCCAGTACCTCAACTTCCTCCGCGGGGTCATCGACTCCGATGATCTCCCCCTCAACGTCAACAGGGAAGGACTCCAGCAGTCCAAGATCCTCAAGGTCATGGGCAAGAAGCTCGTGAGGAAGGCCATCGAGATGATCAGGAAGCTAGCCAACGCAGACGCCGACTGGGAGTCCGACGAGGACGATAAGGACGAAAAGGGAGATGTCAAGAAGAGCCCTTACATGAGGTTCTGGGACCAGTTCGGGAAGTCGCTTAAGCTGGGTGTCATCGAAGACAGTGCGAACCGCTCGAAGCTTAGCAAGCTCCTCCGCTACAAGACGAGCAAGTCGGGGGAAGACGGATGGAGGAGCTTGGAGGAGTACGTGGCCGACATGAAGGAGTGGCAGACTAACATCTACTACATTGCAGGAGAGAGCATGGAGGCCCTCGAGTCGTCCCCCTTCCTAGAGAAGCTCAAGAAGAAGGGCCTCGAGGTCCTCTACCTCATTGACCCCATCGACGAGTACGCCATGCAGCAGATAATGGAGTTCGACGGCAAACGCATGATGAGCGTCACCAAGGAGGGCCTCAAGTTCGGGGATGAGGACGAGGATCTCGTTGCGGCCAGGGAGAAGGCATACAAGGCCAAGTTTCTCCCCCTCACCACATACCTCAAGGACATTTACGACAAGAAGATCAACAAGGTCGTCGTGAGCAGCAGGGTCGAGACCAGTCCTGTAGTCATCGTCACGGGACAGTGGGGCAACTCCGCTAACATGGAGAGGATCATGAGGGCCCAGGCCCTTTCCGACAGGAACAAGAACTCCTACCTCACCAGCCAGAAAACCATGGAGCTCAACCCGCGCCACCCCCTTGTCACCAAGCTCCTGGCCATGGTGGAGGACGACCCGGACAACCAGGAGACGAAAGACGCCGCAATGATGCTTTATGACACCGCGGCATTGACCTCGGGGTTCACCATCGAGGATGTGGAGGCTTACACGGAGAGGATGTTCCGCGTAATGAAGGGGGTCGTAGGAGTCGATTCCTTCGATCTCGAGGATGAGATTGAGATCGTCGAGGAGGAGGAGGACGACGACGACTCCGATGACGACGAGGACGACCTCGACTCCGACGAGGAGGACATGGGGGAACCCGAACTTTAGAAAAGTTCGAAAGGGTGGGTGCGAATGGGAAGGTTTTTGCTTGAAGTAATGTTTGGTGGGAGGGATTATGGCAGGGGCAAAAATAGGGGCACGACCACGTTTGAATTGAACGACAAGTTCATTTTATTTTTATTCAACCGCGAGGTCACGAGGAGCGAAGCTTGAGAGGAAAGCGTGAAAATCACAGCGTGAAAATGCCAAAGTAAAATCCTCCCATTCAGCTCCCAGTCGGACTCCACCAAAAGAGCAGACACATCACTTGAGAACATAACTGAATGGTCCAGTCAAAGGCACGGCAGGAGCGCCAGGCGATGAAGGCGCTCAATGAAGCTGCTCTCAAACTGCCTCCCAGAGACCTTTCAACTAATTCCTTCTGGAAAAAGCTTGGAGAGCCTCAGCTAATCGCAGCACCCATGGGTAAGTGCTCTTTCCCACCCCCTCACTCGATTCACTCTCACCTTATCCTTTCAACGCTTCGCTTCACCTCATCAGTTAGACACACGGATCTTCCTTGCCGCATGGTTTTCCGTAAATATGGCACCCAGCTTGCCTACACGAGTATGATAGATTCGGATAGATTTATAGCTGCGAAAGATAGAACCAAGTACTTCTCCACACACGAGGAGGACAGGCCGCTTATCGCTCAGTTTGGGGCGACGAACGCGGAGGATTTCGTTCGTGCCGCTGAAATACTCCAAGATTCTGTTGACGCCGTCTGTCTCAATATGGACTGCCCGCAGCGACGAGCGGCTCAGCAGGGCTTTGGAGCCTACCTCATGAAGGACAATGCCGAAGAGGTGCTCAACATCGTCAGGAGAGCCAAGGCGGAGCTTAAGGTTCCTGTCGTCGCGAAGATTAGGCTGCTATCGCTACCGGCAACGGTGGGCAATGGATACAAAAGGTGGGTTGGGAGGACCTTATGGAATAACCATGCCGAAAGCCACACTAACCCCCCCCCTCAAGTGTGCCCCTCGTGTCGAAGACGATTGAATTTTGCATTAAAATGGAGGAAGCTGGAATCTCAATGTTGGCAATCCACGGGCGAACAATCGACATGAGCAACAGCGGGTCGAGTTGCAGGGACAGCAAGAATCATCGTCCGGTTTACCCCTCTGACTACTCCGCCATCAACGAAATTCAGAAACACCTTAAAATCCCGGTAGTAGCGAACGGTGATATAAGGTCCATGGCGGACGTCAGCTTGTGCCTTGAAACCACGGGGGCTGATGCGGCAATGGTTGCGACGGAGCTTCTGTATAATCCCCGTTTGTACGCCATGCCCCCGGGCTCCACAAGGCAAGCAGTGAAACCCCTTCAGCAGCTCTCATTTGCCGCGGAGTATCTGTACATGTGCTCCGTCTACCAAGGTTTCACTCCCGAAACACTCAAGTCGCACCTAGTAGACTCTATCATTGTACCGTGTCTCTCACCTGAGCGTAAGCGTGAGATGATTCCATTTGGCGAGGGCGTCGAGACGAGGGAGGACGCCGAGGAGAGGCTGCTGGAGATAGCAATTCTCCTCGGTGTGTTATGTGGGGGTAAGGACGAGTGCGTCGCGTTGGCAGATGTGAAGGGAGGGCTGGAGGGGGCAATAGGCGTTCTGAGGGAGGCGGCGAAAGTGAGGGAGTGGTTGGGGGAGGAGGGAGGAGGGTCAATAGAAGACATGGTTGGAAGGGTAAAGGAGGTGTTTGGGAAGGCCGAGGGACTTGTGGAGGAGTTCAGGGGGAGGGGGGAGGGGCCGAAGAGGAAGCTTAGAGAGGGGGGGGGGGAGGTGGGGGGAGGGGAGGAGGAGAAGAGGAAGATGTTAAAGAAACTGTCGAAGACAATCCTCAAGGAGGAGGGGGGAAAGATGAAAGTGAAAATTCTCGCGAAAGCCGTTGCAAAACGTCTAGGGGAAGAAGAGGGGGAGGGAGCTACGAAGAAGATGAAGAGGACACTCAAGGTGATTCTTGGGACGAGCAAGAGGTTCAAAATAGATGGAAAGATTGTAGAGATAGTAAAGGAAGGGTAGTAGAAAGGTAGTAGAAAGTTCCTATATGATGAACATTGTTGTCAAAGCTATAGTATTTTTGAATATTGGGAGGAAGGCGACAGTAACGAAGGGCGAGTGGATGCCGAACTTGCTGGTAGGAAAGGATTAAGGGCAAATTGTGTTGCCTTGGCCAACGTTTGAGAGGAATGCTGTGTATATAGGGTCCGTGCGACTCTTTGGGTCGATTTGAGGGATTGGGAAGGAGGAAGGGTGCAGCATATAGATACAATTTTGTTATTGGGAAGATATAGCGTACTTGAAATGGCAAATGGGAGCAAACGCTGATCTTAGG
>BRYA01000531.1:0-10358 GCA_030267965.1 Triparma columacea
CCTCTCTCTCCACAGGAACTTGTCAATGCCCTCCTTCAGTGTCCCCTTGATTCTCTTCCCTTTTGTGTGAAACCCCTTCTCTAGACCCCCAACCCTCTCCAACATTGCCTCCTCCTCTGTTGTCAGGTGCGGTGCTCTCGGCATGACCTCCACCACAAAGTGTCTTTTCCTCCTCTCATCAATGACCGCAGGCTGTCTGAACTCATCCATGACTTCATTGAGAATTCCCTTCAATGAGGTATAGGCAGACTTGGTGTCGCTTTTCCCGTCTCTTTTGAAACTAGGGCTCGCACTAATGAAACTAGGGCGGGCACTCTTGAAACTAGGGTGGGCACTCTTGAAACTAGGGCGCGCACTATTGAAACTAGGGCGCGCACTATTGAAACTAGGGCGCGCACTCTTGAAACTAGGGCTCGCACTCTTTGAGCTTTTGTTTGAGCTAATGCCAACTTCCGATTTTGTCTCTTTTACCCTCTCCTCTGCCTTAAGAGTTCCCACCATGGTGGCTGCAGTTTGTCCAAACTCAAAATCAGTGAAGCTGAGCTCCCCCTTAATGACACCTCGCTTGACAGTCTTGGTCTTTACTGACGCTAGAATTTCTACAAGCATCGTAGTTGCCTCATAAGAAAGATCGCCCTCGTCGATGGATGTTAATTCTATAATGTTCGTCGATTTGTCAGGAGATACAACTTTGACGTTGAGGAGAAAATCGACAAACTTATTCCCGCTGCCGTAGTGCTGCCAGCAGACGAGTCTGTGAACGACTCCTTCCTTTTCGTCATACTCCTGGAGGGTCTTCCTTCGGAACTTGCCCTGCTCGCAATCGGTGAGGAGAAAGTCAATGATCTTGTCTCGCTCGTCGTGGAAGACACCAGCGAGCTCCATAACTTTCACGTCGACGCCGGTAGAGTTGTCTATGAAGCCTTCAACGGCTCCGCGGTCATCCAGAAGCTTGACTAGTTCGACTTGTTTGGGGTCAAGAGCTGTGTAATCGATATCTACGGGACCGTGTATTGCGGAGGGTGTGTGATTGGGGCCTGAGGGGGGCTTGGAGGCGAAGTTGGTCTCGCCGGCGTCATTCACGACTCCAGCATCTGCTTCAACCTCGCCCTCCATGACGATCTTGATTGGGTGCTGAAAATCATGCGTTCAAGATTGACGCGCGTTAAAAAAAGGTGGCGGAGCGGCGTTTTTAGGTGTGAGTAGAGATATCATAAAACAGCGTATTCGTTAGGTGAGCGTATTAATTTTCCAAAATCAGAGAATTTTGCTCTTTTTTTGCTTTTATTTTGCCCATTTTCTCCTTTTTCTCATCTTCACCAAGTCACGAAATCAGTCGCCGAAATCCTCGACGGAGTCAGCGAGGTCTCCTTCCTCCCTCCTTCCTCCCTCCCCTCGCCACTTCCCCCACGCTCTCCCCCCTCCACGTATCGCCCGCCCTCCCAACTTACCTCTTAACTACACGTCCTGTAGCCCCACTCCTCCAAGGGTCCCAGGAAGTTGTCGACAAGGTCGGCCTCGAGAAGGTCCTAGTTTTTAAGTCCCTTGTCACCGTCTTTCGTCGATTAGTTTTTGTAGGGCTGGTTCGTATTTGCTTTGTTAGTATTACCACACGCTAATAGTCGATAATCTCTCCTCACAGCGCAAGTTTACCAAGGCAAAACAATTTGCTCTTGTATAGTATTATTGATCTTCTTGTTGCAACGAATACGACAATGCGATGTAAATGAGTTTGGAGTAATTAAGAAATTGTTTGAGGGTTTGTTTTGGAAAGTTACTTCACTTGGCAGTCGCATTGAGTCGCACCTTCTTCTTTGTCCCTTTCGTTGACCTTTTGCTTTTGTTGCTTACATCTGACTCAGTGGACACAGTGCTCCCCTGGGCCGAAATGCTATCCCCCCCGAATTTGCCCCCCCCTTTGGAGCTCGTCGTTCTTCTCCCTCTTCCTCCCCCTCCTCCTCCCTTCCTTGAGATGCTGCTTCTCCTCCCTGTTCTCCCTCTGCTGCTTGATCTGTCTGAGTCGACACTAATTTCCTTTTCGTCCTCATTGCTTTTGTCCTCTCTCTTTTTCAGGTTGGACTGGTTTTCGTCGAGTTTGTCGAGCCCAAGTTCCTGCGGAGAGCGACGGTTAAGGATTAATTTAAAGCGACGATTTTGTTCAAAGGACCTTGGATGTCGACTCACCTGCTGCAGAAGTAGTTGTAATTCTTGGAGGTCCTTGTTCTGTTGCGTCTTGCGCGCGCTCCTGACCCTCGCAACCTCGTAGATTTCCTTGATAATCTGCTCGTCGGTCGGGATCCTCTTATAAACAGGAGTAGCTTCGATGTACGATTCGCCCCCGTTCTCCCTGATCCAGCTTACCATGGCGCCCTTCTTTTTTAGCGCCTTGCAAAACTTTCTCGCTTCGAGAGGGTTCCCGAAGATTGCCTTTTCCCTAACCATGTCCGTCAGGATTGGCCATACTTCGTATTCCTCGTAGGCCATGAGTTTCAGTACGTGGTTTTGTCTATTTCTAATGACCCAATTTGCGATTGACTTGGCCTTGAAGTCTGGCTCAAGTGGTATTTTGGGATCGGGCACTTTCACGATATTTTTCTTGCCATTCTTGGGTGACGAAAATTTCTTTTCAGGGGATAAGGGGGGGGAAGGGGGGGGGGGGGGGGGGGTTAGAAGCAGCGTTGCCTCGCCCATGGCTTTCCCGTGTCTTATGCTCCTTCACGCCTTGCACTTTCTCCGCCAACTCTCACCTGCTTCCTTGCCAGTCGCTCCAACTCCAGTCTCTTCTCTTCGCACTCCGGGAGGTACCACTTCATGACGCGTTCGTACTTCCTGGAGATGAGCTCCACCTGGGCGCGGTTGCAGATGATCCTCTGGTGCAGCAGCTTCTGCAGCTTTAGGAGGATCCATTTTAGCTTCTTTGCAATCTGCTTGATTTGCCCGTCCCTGTGCATGAACCTGAGGAATCCGATTAGGGTATCGGCGCTTTTCTTTTTCCTTTTCCGACGAATCTTGTGGAGAGCGAAAATTGATATGGCCGTGATGGCATTTATTTGCGCATGCCTGTGCCTTTCCTCCCTCGACTTTTCCAGGATGCGCTTCCAGTGAGTAGTTGCCTTGCAAGTCACGAGGATGGCAAGCCACGACTTCTGGGTGTTGTTATTCTTGCGAAGGCCCTGCTGCAGAATGAATTCGGCCATCGCCTTCTGCCTCAGTTTCTTCGCGTTGATCGCGTCCCTAGTGGTGCTGACCTTCCTGGACTGCTGCTCGTACTGCCTGGAGCTCCTCTTCTGCAGAGCGACCATGCGCTTCACGTCGTTAGTCAGCTTCATCGTCAAGCCCCTCTCCTCCTTGGACATGAGGTAGCTTTCCACGTCCATGTTCTCCTGTAGGAAGTTGTGCCCACTGTTCGCTATATCCTTGAGTTTCTTGGCCTTCTCGTCCTTCTTGTACTTCTCCAGCTGCGGGCGCAAGGGGGGGAAGGGGGGGGTTAGGGTTTTGGGTTAGTCGGGTGAGATTTTCCCTAACCCCAAGAGCAACATCAGCGAAAGAGCCTAAACACTAGGGAAACGAATTTTATCCGTTGTGCCCCCATCGACGTCGTCCGTTGCCTCACCTTCTCTAACAAAACCGGTTTCTTCCAGCGCACCTCCTCGATTAACTTATCCACCCTCTCTGCCAAGGTGAGGTGCTCGTGGTGCCTCTTCTTGAGGTGGAATTGAGGGTAGTGGGTGGGGGCGGTCTTGGGACGCGTCGTCAGCTTCAGCGTGACGGGAATTTCCCTAGGAATGACGACCCTGAGGGGGGAGGGGTAGAGGGGAATCAGGTTGAGTCCTGTGTGATGTGATGAAATATACTAGGGATGGGGGCCAAGGATGCGTAGAGCGGGCCTTTCACATTCTCCAACCCCCACCCCCACCCCATCCCCCCTCCCCTCTCCACCCTCACCTGAAGACCCCATCGGGACCCTGCTCGAAATCCAAGGTTGGTATGTCGTCTCGGTTCCTCAGGTTCAGTGCGTACTCCTCCTTTTCTCTGAGCTCTTCCTTGTCGACCGCGGTGGCCTTAATCATTTGAGGGGAGAGAGCGGGAGAGATATTTTATTGAGGGGGATATGGAAGCAGGTTAGGGGAGGGTGGGGAGGGGTTTATTGGAGGGGGGGGTTGATGACACAAGTTTCAGCGGGGTCGGGACGGTCGAATTGGGGAGTTTGGAGTGTAGGTGAGGGGTTGAGGCGGTGGCGTGGTGTGTGGCAGGTGGGGGAGTGGGGAGTTTGCTTAACAGATTGGCCAAAGCACTGAGGGAAAAGGAATGTAACAGATCCAAGAAAGGCATAAGCGTACCTCCGCGATTGAGGCCATACAATCGCCGAAAGGTTGTCGAGGCTTACTATGCAGGTCGTCCCGGATGATAAAGAAGTGGAGGAAGTGCCAGATCACACACAACTACCCCAACAGCATGAGACCGATCTTGAAGCCAACATTGCAGTGGAGGAAGATGATAATACGAAATTTAGGCGGCAGAGTATTGATCTTGGAATTTATCAACCACCGCGAGTTGCGCCGCTGCTCTTGACAAGCCAGCTGAAGCAGCTGACTGACAGTCAAATCTCTTCCATCGCAGACAGTCTTATCCTGTCAATCAAATCAAGCAGCGGTATTGGGAGGGCCGTCGACAGTTGGGCGGCGGATGAGCTCCCAGAGGCTGAAGGGGGAGAGGCGAAGGAGGTCATCATGTTCATGAAACGCGTCGTGCATGCACTCGCAAAAAAAATTGTAACTTGGCTCAAGATGGCAAGGATAGGCCTGACAGTAAGGATCTTCGTAGCGCTAGTGTTGACGTATGAGGATATTACAACGGATATTCTCGTCTCTATCGAATACAAGGAGACTGGGAGAGAGGGATTTTTTCGAGCTTCAATGGGTATTCTTGTGGTTGCGATACTACTCCATTGTACAATCGCCTGGTTAGATAGCAAGAAGAAAGAGACCAACCAACGAATTCGTCGTTTAGCTATCGCGCTTTCGTTGATGACGCCGATTGTTGATGCATACAACGTTTGGACGGGGAAAGAAGCTGATCATGACCTCCAATTTACTCCAGAGGAAGCCCTTGTGATAAGCCGTGTTATTGAGCTGGTGTTTGAAAGCCTTCCCGAATCGGTACTTCAGGTGTATATACTACTCCACACGGACCGGGATGACGTGTCCTCACTAATGGTTGTCTCCATTCTGGCATCATTGTCAGCAGCGGCGTTCATCATGTGTGATAGCAGCATTAGTTACGAACGTGAATATATGACTTCTATCGATGGGCCTCACGTTCACCCCGTGTTTGGTTATATCCCCGTTGAAAAGAGAAAGCAGATCGGCTTGTATGTCGGTATGTTCTCCTTCTTTATGGGGAACTTCGCGTCTAACGTTTTGGCGTATACAAACATGGCGATGCACTCCCCCCCCGTCGTGATCCCGGTTCTGTTATCTATGGAGATCGGGGTGTTCCTCTTCATACAACATAAGCGTGGGTTATCGGTATACTATCATGCGCCTCTTGGAAATGAGAAGTTGAGCAGCTTCTTTGTGAATTTATGCTACTACTTACTGACTGCGATACTTCCATGGACACAACTTCGGATTCCACTTTGCAACGGCCCTGCACTGTTTGCCTTTATCATTATCTACACTAATTTGAAGAACGCTTTGATTAATATCTACGCAGTGACCGTCAGCAGTGGTGAAACACAGGAAACGCAGCGAGCTGCGCTAATTGTGTCAGTTGTACTTGTCATGTTCGGAATTTTCTTCACGCTACTAAACTCTCATGCCGAGCACCGTAGAACTTTTTACACTTTCGAAAGGTCACTGAATGGCAAGTACTTCGATTTTGACTCATCATTGAGTGGCAACAACACATTCTACAAAACAAGAGATGAGGCAATGGGGAGGGTATGTTTCTTGTTCCATCCTGTAATTCATAGAAGGGTGCAACTTCTGGAGTGGGTATTGTCTATCGATGTTAACAAATCGTCAATTTTCCAGTCTGGGAAAAACCTACCACGGAGCGTCTCTGGAGTCTCCGAAGATACGCCACATAGTTTCCTATTCGCCAAATTGCGCGCAATGTTTGCTTACTACGAGGACGAAGAAGCAGCGGCATTGGTGGAAGAGAAACTGTCGTCGTTGGAGGACATGCTCGCAAAGAAAATAGAAGAGGAGGAACGGATCGTGAGGACGCCCACTTTCAATACAGAGGTTATTCACCGAACCACAAGGTCATAAGTAGTTACGGTCGCCATTTTTACCTCGGAGGTCATCGCCACTCTGTGGGGAAGTTAATAAATCGATATTCTTGTATGTAAAAAAGAGATACATAGGTGCGAAGGTTGCAGTGATGGGGGGGATGGGGGGCGGGGTGCCCCCTGATAGAGCGCGCACTTGCTTGTAACTTTCTTATCAAGGCAGGGAAAAATCTGCCCAAGAGCGCTTTGACAGACTGTGAAGAATTCTGGAAGTCTTATTATTCAGTTTTTCTAATCCAATTTTAACGCTGAATAGAAGTACATACGACTATATAATCTTGTTTAGGGTATCATAATAGATCATGGCAAGCATCCTAGAGTGGGTTGGTATGATAAAAAGTCGCAGGAAGAGCAGCAGAAGGAGAAGGTAAGTCGTTTCAGCGACGATGTTTGAGAATTTGTCTCATTTTTGTTTTTCTCACACCTATACACACACCACCTATACACACAGCATATACCTCAACCCAACATCACCTACACCATTCGTATTCATATTCTCAGAAGACGTAATGTTCAATATTTCGTCCTTCTTAAAGCCAATTGAACTCTGTACTCTCATGTACCAATGCTCACGCTACATGGGAGACCACTTTAGGCAGAGCGGAGAGGAGAGTGCATGGTGTGCACAGCTATTTAGGGACTATTACTCCTATTATAAGGAGAAATTTCCTCCTCCTTCCAACTTCATTTCTTCCTTCCCTACCAATGGTAATACCTTCCAAAAGGGGAGGGGAGAGGGGGGTATGGAGGGAGGAGGGGGGGGACTGTTGGCTGAGGGCACCTCATCCTCTTTTGACACGTATTTGAGGCTCTACACAAAGAAACTGGAACAACAGTACTACCAGGTCGTCTCTTTGAAGGCCCTCCACGTTCGAATGTCCAACTTTATTAAGGATAGATCGAGCAAGAAAGGTCAGGAGCTCATCGGTTGCATATTCGATCTGATAAGGGTCGAGAATCCTGATATTGCCCGTGCCATCGCGATTAGAAGGCAGCGTGCCATGAAGACTGTCATCGTGCGGACAGGCAACGCCTTCATGGAGTTCCGGCGTAAGGAGCCCAACTCTCGACCCCTATCATTCCTACCCCTGGACATGTCCTTTGACACCATCGCGCCGGGCCCCCTGGACCTACCCCTGCAAGTGGGCAAGATAGAAGGGTTCAGAGGATACGCTATCGACCTTATAGACCTGAGACCAGAGCACCAGCACTTGAGAATGAGGTAAGAGCTGGGGGGATTAGGGGCCTACATTTGAAAGTTAAGACTTGCAAAGGCCTTGCCCTTACCCCCCATCCCCCAAACCCCCCCCCCAGCGTTTTCTGGGCGCTCTTCAAGGACCTCGCTGTTTTCGACGATGAAGTGAGTGCCCAGCGGGCTGCAGTAACAGTAGGTTCGAAGCTCTTCTACGCCTCTATAAAGGAGTCAAAGTTTCTGCCGACCCCTCAAATTCTTATTCAGTCAGGAGCTGACGCCAGCTTCCTACCAAAGACTGGAACCGTCAACAGTGACGCGCTGGAGAGCAGGGCGAAAGAGAAGCTCGGACGGGTGCTTGAGTTGCTGAGCAAGAAGAAGGGGGATGTAAAATAAGTGCAACGTGTGGGGTAGTTTGTGTAATAAACATGAAATTCTGCGGCTTGGTTCATTCGTAAACGTAACTCTGCCCCGTTTTGAAGTCGATTATCTTGTCGCCCTTCTTGTAATCGTGCTCGTAATCAATAAGGAGTTGCAGGATGTACTGTAGGGGGTGACGTGAGCGAACGTCAGGTTTTTGTTGTTGTATGTGTTTGCCGCCGACACTCACCTTCTCAGCGGTTGGATCATTAACGGGCTCGCTAAAATGTAAAAGCTCCGTCTTTGACTTGTACAAGAGGGCAGTACCTGAAATTGGAGATACTGCCAAACCGTCCTCAGGGAACACCGTCCGACCCCCGCCACCCTCGGGAACAGTGTTGAGGTAAATGAGGAGAGTCGCGTCCTTGCCGTCAACATGGGGGGGAACTCCATCGTTGAGGCCGTATTTCACCATCGTTTGGTCCCTGATAATAATTCTTCGAGGTGTTGGTCTGTATTGGGGAGTGGAGGGGAGGGGGGGGTGCGGGAGGGGGGTGATATAGATGGATGTTAGAAGAGCTCAGTGTAAACATTGACCAGTACAATGTAGCTTGGCTTAGCACAACAACCCCCTCTATCCCTTCCCGCCGCCACCCCCTCATACTCACCTCTCCCAGGCACCCTCCTCAAAGAAAAACGATCTCCCTTCTAACCCCATCACGTACGCGACCCGCTCCTCGAGGATTTCCTTAACAAGAGCCTCTTCCAAACGAACCCTGAAGCCCCCCCCAGCGTCCTCCGCCATGTCTACCTTGCACTCTTCAATCAACAACTTGGCCTCCTCGGAAGTTCCCAACGTGGAAACCTCAGAGTTGACCCTGGCATTCAAATATTCCTCGCACTCTGCACCTGTCGCAGCGATCCTCTCCCCGGCCTCGATGATCCTGCGGCACTCCTCTGCGTTGAGAAAATCAGGCATCTGAACAACAACTGACGGGGGCGGAGAATTGCTTGGGACATTGGGAGGCCGAGACAATTTCGGGAAAAACGCGCTTGGGAAGCGCTCTTTAACATTCTTATTGCTGAAGTGACCAGACTCATACGCCACATCGGACGCACTAGACGCACTAGTGCTTGATCTCAAGACCACCTCGTTGGAAAGGAATCTAGATCGCACTGAAAATGTCTTAAAGGCGGACCTACAAGATATTATATTGAAGCAAGTCGCATGATGGACGAATAATACAAATATAAACAAGTTCACCAAGTTTAACATGGCCCGTAATACCATAAATAGGCCGGACCAAAAAATGACCAAAATTTTTCATGATTTCTATGATTCTATTTTATCTGAAGAAACATTGATTATTCAATTGAAACAAATTATTCTTGATGTGAAACTTGTAATATTGTAAGATTCATTCTAAATATTTGAAAGAAATGTCCACCTTAACTGATGATTTATAAATTATTGCACCATTGTTAGTATCAAAAATGATCGATATTAGTTTTGATATATTTTCAGATCACATTAATAAAAATTCATAATTTACAATTATTTTATTTTTGACTTGAATTTTATTTTTTATTTTTAAATCTATATTATGCAAATTAGATCATGTATGTATAATCGTTTGTTTTTTAGATTTGATAGAGCGGTATGGAGCGTGTGAAAAAAAATTGAAAAAATGAACAAAAAAATTGAAAGATGGGACGATGATGGGGTTCAGCTCAAGTCAGATTTCCCATATCGATGTCCCCAAAAGAACGCGCTAATTTCCCCCCTTATTTTCTATAGCCAATAGCAACGTCGTTATTATTGTCGCGACACCAACCACCTGATTATGTCCGCAGCTCCTCAAGCCCATGCTTTACTTTACACTACACTCCTCCACTGCCACCCCCGCCCCCACCGCCATCCCCGAAGACGTCGACGTATCTCTTCCTTACGTCTCTGACTCCCTCCCCGCCTTGCGCAAACACTCTACTTTCTCTCTCCTCCTCCTGTTTCATTTTCAGTTCCAGGGCCTTCCTTACATCCTCAGGGATTTCTTGTCCCCCCCCCCTTCCTCCG
Source organism: Triparma columacea (assembly GCA_030267965.1). Lineage (NCBI taxonomy): Eukaryota > Bolidophyceae > Parmales > Triparmaceae > Triparma > Triparma columacea. The sequence continues at coordinate 9,922 of BRYA01000531.1, forward strand.
CCTCTCTGTTGCATGGCGATCTGAACGTCGAGGGGTGGTTGCGAAAGCATCATAGGGGGGCCTCCTGTTCCTCCTCCGGACCTCCCTCCCACCCCACCCCCCCTCCCTCCTCCTCTACTCCCGAAACTTGCACCCCTGCTCCTGCTCCTTCGTAGGTCATTGTCTGTGGGCGGTGGTGCGACCGGTGGGGATCTTGGAGGAGGTGGAGGTGGGGGTGGCATCTGAGACGATATGTTGGCCAGGTTCCCGCTTCCCCTGCTGTTGTAGGATGACTGCGACATGGTATCGGTGAGGTCGTGTATCATTTGCCCCCCCCCCTCGAAACCTCCCCCTCCTCCCCCCCCAGCCCCGACCCCCCCCACGGGGGGGCTGAAGAGTTTTCCAAAAAGTCCCCCTACGGCTCCTCCAACTGCTCCCCAGACGCCGCTCCCCCCTCC
>BRYA01000531.1:10448-25274 GCA_030267965.1 Triparma columacea
GCGGCGGGATCCCCCCCCCCCCCCCCCCACCGTAGTCGTCGTAGGAGCCAACGGAGTGTGAGTCTGAGATAGGACTCCTTGGTCTTGGCGCGGCGGGATAGGAGGAACCATAGGATTGCTGCAAGCGCGGCTTTTGCTGAGGTGGAAGGATACCCCTTTGTTGGCCGCCGTGTGCGTACTGTTGTTTCGACGGCTGCTGTTTGAAGGCCACTCGTTGTTGATGGCTTAAATACTGTCCCCCTGACATCTCGTGCTGCTGTTGCTGATGTTGAGCCCCGCCGTACTGGTACTGCGGCGGAGGTGCCCCCCCATACTGGTGCTGCGGCGGGGGAGCCCCCCCTCCGTACTGCTGCCCACCCGTATGCCCGCCATACCGCTGGCTCCCTCCCCCGCTGTACTGTTGAGCCCCCCCAGCCGCCCTGTAATGCCCCCCTCCACCCCCTCCCCCTCCACTCCCCTCCCTCGGGGGTAGTGGCAATGATGTCTTGACCCCGTTTCTCTGTAGTATCTCCTCAACGAATCTCATTGTCTTCCAAAGAGCCTTAGGCATCTTGTACGCCATGGGGGACCTTGCCATCACATTGTCGAAGCAATTCAAGCCACCATCGTTCCTGCTATCCACTTGGGCCCCATACTCAAATAATGCCGCCACGCAAACCTTATTCCCGTGCCACACAGCGAGATGAAGGGCAGTGTCACCGTTCTTATTTTGCGTGTGCACGACGGACGCAGATTCCAACAGAAACCGCAGAACGCCCTCTGTTCCCCTCACTGCAGCTATGTGCAGCGGGCTGAGACGAGAGAGGCGGGTCGCGAATAATGGTTGATTGCGTTAGCGGTAAGGATAATTTTGTATATTGCGTTAATGTCTTTGGCTCGTTCTGCAGTTTTCACATCATGTCCATTCTCACCTATTGCCCTGGACGTCGGTGGCATCGACGTCGGCTCCGTAGTCACAAAGTACAGCGACAATTTTTTGATCCCCGACTCTGCAAGCATGGTGCAGGGGAGTCCTGCCAGATTTATCAGCGCAATTTGCCACGGCCCCTGCTAACAAGACTTTTTCTACGTTCTCAGTCTCACCCCTCAAAACCGACGCAAACAAAGATGCAGATTTTGTGTGCTCATCATTCTGGTTGTCCGGCCTAAGGCTCAACTCGAGGAGTTCAAAGTACTCATCGTCTTCGAGGTGCTTTCCCCAGTTCTGTGGCGCAGATGGACCGTTTGGTTGCGTCCCAATCTGGCTTTTCATGGCATTCTGGAAAAACTTGTTCCATATTGCCATGTGCGTATCATTGTTGTTTGCAGGCGCCCCATCAGTATTGCCTTGGTCAGTTTCGAGATTATTGTCGTCATCGGCGTCAATAAAAGTATCCGTCTCGCTGTCATTGCTCGGACTGAGACGTTGCTTGGATTCGTCAAATAGACGAGGAGGGATTGCAGTCAAAGGAGGGTAAGATGGGTCAGCAAGCCCCCCCCCGGAGAGTGATTCCACCTCCTCTTCCTCTTCTTGTCTATTCTCTTCAGTCCAGGAAGCTGGTTCAGGGGCTGTTGATGTGGGAGGAGGTTGAGGAGCTTGACGAAACGGGTTGTCCCAGCTGCTGTCTCCAGTTTCGGTGTTGTAGTAGTAGACACTCCCCGACTCCGTCGTGCAAGGGATCCAAGGGGATGCCTGTTTGGCAGGTGCAGGTGCAGGAGCAGGTGCAGGTGCAACAGCAGGTGCAGGTGCAGGAGCAGGTGCAGGTGCAGGTGCATGTGCAACAGCAGGTGCAGGAGCAGGAGCAGGAGCAGGAGCAAGAGCAGGGGCTGTCGCAGCCACCTCGACGTTTTCCTGCTTGACGACTCCCTGCTGACCCGCTAAAACTATTATCTGCATGCAACCAAGTTCTCCGACAACCGCAGACAAGTGCAGTGCGTTTTGCCCATTCGAATCCAGCACTCCAATGTCACAGGAAGGGTGAGTCGACAGTGCAGACACGACGGCCTCATGGCCATTCAAAACGGCAAGGTGAAGGGCTGTCTTGCCCTCACCGTTGACAACGTTTGTATTGGCGCCACACTCGAGCAGCATTTTAACACAATCAACCAACCCCTAACGAGCTATGGGTTAGAGTGGCGACAAAACAGCATCATCTGCACTTCCTCTACTTTTTGCTCCTCCTCACCTTATTTTGCCCCTTTGGAAGCTCGCATATCTTGTGCAAAGGTGTGTTGCCGGCGCTATCGACGCAGTTGACTTCGGCTCCGTTACTAATGAGAAGCAGCATTCCCTGGATCGAGCACTGCGAGGATACGATGTGAAGAGGTGTCCCGTTATTCGATGCAGCCGAAATTATGGACGAGCTTGTTGGGCGGACAATGTCGGAAGGAGGAGGAGACGAGGTTAGCTTAGGGGGGGAGGAAGGGACCTGCATCTGCCTGGGGGGCGAGGTGGGAGGAGAATTGTAGTCCGCTGGTTGGTCCCAGGAAGACTCTCCCGTGATCTCATTGAAGTAATAAGTGTAGTTGTTTTCATCAGAAGTCGTGCATTTCTTCCATGGAGAGGGTGTGGGAGATAACGAGGGGGGTGGAGTTTTGGCGAATCTGGAAGGTGGGCAAGGGGGGGGAGGGGGGGTTGGAGGGGCGAAACGACGACCAAGCGATGGTAATAAGGCGCATCGAACCTCACCTCTTTGATTCGAACTTGGCCGAAAGCTTGTAGTGCGGCTGGGCAAACGCCTGCTGGGCAGGTAAGAGCGGGGGCTCTGCTATCTGCGGAGGGTCCGGCTCAGAGACCAGCATTTCGAAGGGGACGGGGGAAACCTCGGTTGACGATATGTACTGGTTGACGGAGGAGGAGGGGGAAGAAGGAGCATAGTTTACGGAGGAAGGAGTCGAGGCACGGGAGGTCGGATTGGATGTAGTGTTGGGAGGTGGGAATGAAATCGGGAGGGCATGAAGGGATGAGTTGGAATTCAGAGACAGGGAGAGGCCAGAGGCTTGATGGGGTGGGGGGTTGAGAGTATGTGCGGGAGGGTTCTCAATGGAGAAGGACAGCTCACTTTGATTGTCGTCCATGTCATCGTCGTCAGAGTAATCGAAGTTGGAGTGAGAAGAAGCGGCTGAGGAGGGGTGGGTGGGCGCAGTCTTACGGTCGAGATAGAGCTGGTGCTCAAACTGCTGCACAATGTTCTTCACCGATTTTTTTCTCTCCCGTTGGGGAGGAGGGTCGGAGGCAGCGTGGGGTACAGGGTTGGGGAGTGTAAGCATTGTAGCAGTGAGCTCGGGGGCATTGAAGGAGGAGGTATGCTGGTTGAGCTCCCTGGCCGCATCGTGAAGGTCCGAGGAGGCTGCAAAAGTGGGGCGACGGGCGAAACGAGTTGCAAGTGCGAAGGTGGTAAGTATGTAAGCATGTGCATAGGTGTGCACAGGGCGGTATTACGCTCCTCCTCCTCCTCCTCTCTTTCTCATTACTCACTCTTTGCGAGGGACTTTGCCAGAGCAAGGGCAGCAGAAGGATTGTAAGGCGAAACGGACTGTTGGGAGGGATTCAACGGAGGCTGGGCAGAGGGGGACGAAGGAGGGAACGCCGTGGGAGGATAATTTTCATAAGTATCGAAGGCCTGCCCGGAGATCCTGTGGGGTATTGTGTAGGGTTCAGTTGATGGAGGGGGCTTGGGAGAGCCATTCGGAGGGACGGAGGAGATGGGTGGGTGATGAGAAGGAGGGACGGCGGAGTCGCCAGACGATGACGACTCCATGGTGGGGGAGACTTAGTGGATTAATCAAAAATCCAAATTAGTTCACAGGAAAAAAAAAGGGAAGGGAGGAGATTTATTTGCCGCAGGTATTTATTCACTGCAATGGCACAATTCTATAGCCCCCTCGACGACGTTCCGGGAGTTGGGCGTGAGGATGATTGGAGCGGAAGCGAAATGACCAGTTTTGGGAGGAGGGGGGAGGATGGAGGTGGGGGGGATGGGGGGGATGGGATGGGTTGGAAGGAGAGAGAGGGGGAGAGAGAGGTCAAAAAGGGGAAACTGGATATCAAGCTGGAGGACATCGACGACATAAGGGGTGTAAAGGTGGGTGGGTGGGGTGGGGGACACCCCTGGAGAGGGGGATGGGGGATTGGGGGTGATGGTGATGGGATGGGAGTGGTTGAGAGAAGGAGGGGTGTTATGTGTGTCCCGCAGACGAGGGTTGTCCGTTAGTTTTGGCCTCTTATTCATCTACTCCAAATACGACCAGTAGCAACTGCATTACTGACCCTCACCCCCCTCACCCCCACCACACCACTTACCAGGTTCGTGTGTGCAACACGTCCCTCGGTGGCAACGGTTTGAAGACTCACATAATCTACAAGTTCGAGTTCAACCTAACCGTCCCCGGGCACGGTGCCGAGGGCGTAAGCTGGTACGTGCAGAAGCGGCACAAGGACTTCCAGAAGCTGGAGGAGGAGATGGGGATGGAGAGGGGGATGCCGAGAGCGAAGGAACTGGGGAAGCTACCGAAGCACGAGACGGTGCTGTCGATATACGCGGGGGGGGTCAGTGGTAATGTTTTGAAGAGGTGCAGGAAACTGTGCGCGTATTTGAGGAACTTGGTGGGGAGCGAGGCGAGGGACCTGAGGTGTGTGAGGGAATTCCTCGGAATGGTGGGAGAGGATGCCGGGGGAGTAGGGAGGTCGGGGGTATCAAGCAACTTCGAGACCTCGTTCAGGGAGGAGGGGGCGGAGGGGGAGATTTTGAGGGAGGGCTACGTTGAGGTTTGTGTGAATAGTACGGGGCCCAAGGACGTGACGTACTTCAAGAGGAGGTACGCGGTGCTTCTCGAGCGGGGGCTGTTCTTGTACAGGCACCACGACGACGACTGGAAGAGTTTCACGAGCTGCTTGGACGGGGGGACATTAAGGGTTGAGACGGGGGGGGGGGGAGGGAAGGGACACTCGTTCTGGAGAATTTGGGTCGAGGACGGAGAGGGGTCTGAAGGGGGTTGGGGGGGGAGAGGAGGGGGGAAGTACGCCGTGGGGGGAGAAGGGGGTAGTAGCTATTTCTTCAGGGGCACAGACAGGCAAAGGGAGCTGTGGATGGAGGCAATGGGGGGCGTGAAGCGGATAGCATAACGAGAAATAACAGTTTGCGTCCAATCCATATTGCTTTAGTAATCGCCGGTTCCCTCCTCTCCACCGAACATGTCCATGGCACCTCCCATGTCCATCTCCTCCTCCTCAGCCTTCTCCTCCTCGACCTCCTCAGCGGCAGCGGCATCACCAGATCCTCCTCCTCCTCCTCCTCCCGAGCCGGGAGCGGCGCAAAACTTGTCGACACCCTCGGCGGCAGCGGTGATCTTAGCGAAGATACCGGTGTACATGGAGTTAGCAGAGTTTCCAGAAGCGGAGATAACAGCCTCAATGGCCTCCTGGGTAATCTCTCCACCGGCGTCAGCAACAACAAGGGTAGCAAGGGACGTGACCATCTCGTCCTTCTTAGCTCCAGTAAGATCAGTAAGAGAAGTAGCCATGTTAGCTGTGGCGTAGGGTGAGGTGGTGAGGGGTGTGTGGGTTAGTCAATATGTTGGATGTTTTTCCCGATGTAGTAATGAGTCAATATTTCATCCAATTCATCGTTTTGTGCTATATTAATCAATTTGGGGTGATATTAGGTATATACAGACAAGCCCTTATGGTCGGAAGTGAGATTGGAATGAAGTGAGAGCCAAACTTCCCAAGAATACAAACATTGCCGACGAGTTTCATGGGATGCTTTTCCAGTCAATGACCACATTCATCGGCATTCATGCAACCTCGAGTGCTTAAACTATTATAATCCGCACATAGCTGAAAGAGGAACGTGAATTTCAGACGTTTGGAGAATGGGACTCACTTTCGATTTTGGCTTTTTCTTCATGAGGAAATTGGGTGATGAGACATGCTGGAAAGCTCTTCAAAATTGTCAAGTGGCCTTTGGTTGTCGGGAGCGGGGATGGAATTAGGGCATTGAAAGATTGAATGGGGAGTGACATGATTGGAACGCGCGGTGCCACGTTCATGACCTGAATTTTGCAATTCATTGAAAAAAAATCCAAAATTCAAACCAGAACACGATCAAAGACGACATTAAAATACCGACTTGCTCTTCTTCAAAACCATTAACACTCATCCCTCGATAATTGAACTCAATCACCGCCCTTCCAAAACCCTCAACCCACCCCCAAAGCAACCTATAAAAGCAAAGCGCACCTCACCGCTTTCAACTGATACTGCGAATCCATATCGGCTGCCCCCTCCCCCCTATCGACACACTCCACCCTCCTCATCCCCCCTTCCTTCTCCCCCCCTCCCTCCTTCCTCTTTGTCCTCCTTCACCAACCGGCCCATTTATCGCCAGCCCTCAAATCCTTCTTTTTAACCCCTCCCACTACCTTCTTACCACTCCACTACGCTAATCTCTAACGTAGTATCATTGACCCCCCCCAAAATAACCCCTTTCGTCAATCATGGACATGCAAAACCGCGTAGGCTCCAAGTTTGGAGGAGGAGGCGTAATGTCTGAGGGTCAAGCTGCCCGCGACCGCAAGGAGCGGCTCCGCCAGCTCGCCCTCGAGCACTGCGACCTCTCCAAGGACCCTTACTTCATGCGCAACCACTTGGGGACGTACGAGTGCAAGCTATGCCTTACACTACACACCACGGAGGGGAGCTACTTGGCGCACACGCAGGCGAAGAAGCACCAGATGGGACTGCTGAGGAGGGCGAAGGAGGAGGAGCTGCTGAAACAGAGGGAAATGCCGGTTGCGACCAAGAAGCAGACGGGGGTTATGGCGAAAAAGGTCAAGATAGGGAGGCCAGGTTATGGTGTCACCAAGGGAGTAGGTGAGTTGAGGGTAGGCTGCGGGAAGGCTGAGGGAAGGCGGAGCAAAGGCGGAGCGAGGGCCCTTCGCCACCACTCAGAATTCTAACCCCCCTCCCCCCCCCCCCCACCCCCTAGACTCCAACGGTGCCAAATGCCTAACCTTTTCCATCTCCTACCCTGAGATTACCCCCGGAATCGTCCCCCGCTACCGCTTCATGTCCTCCTACGAGCAGCGCGTGGAGGCGCCCGATCCCAAGTACCAGTATCTGCTCTTCGCCGCCGAGCCTTACGAGACGGTGGCATTCAAGATACCCAACGAGCCCATTGACAAGGACGAGGGGAGGTTTGTCACTAACTGGAGGGACGGCAAGTTCAACCTTACTCTTTTCTTTGCCAAGAAGGCGGAGGAGGAGGGGAAGGGGGAGTAGAACCAAAAGAAGCCCTTTGTTTAATGACACAAAAACAGACACATTATTCCTCTACACACAAACTCAACACACAAACTAAGCCCACAAAGCCCCAATATTCTTGCCCCCCCCCCCCCCCTCCCATATCTTGCACCTCAAACCACACTGTCCCCCTCCATGTATCTGAAAGCCCTGCTAGTGAATTCCCCTCCGCACGTTTCCACTTCCAATTTCTCTTCCCTGCACTCTCTTTGTACTCCGTTCCTGTTCCCCTCTCTCGCCCTTTCAACGCACTTCGACCACCTGTTGTATCTCCCCCTCCCCCCCCCGCATGTTGTTGACGCTAGGCATGTACTGTAGTTAACGGCGTTGCTGAAGTGGTCCTTAAGGAGCTGAACGTCCACTGAATTTGAAGGACCAGGAACGGAGGGGGAGGAAGCTTGAAGAGCGAGCATGGACTTCTCGGACTTTACCAAGCGGTCCAAGTGGGGACCACAGGCATCGACTAACCTCCTGAACTCCCCCCCAACGTCCCCCATTGGACTTCTATATAAATTGTCCATTGCCCTATCCGTGACCCTGGTCTTTCCACCCCCCCTTCCGTGACCTAGAGCCTCCCTGAGCAGCATGTCTACGGAGGATAGGGACGGGTGAATTCGAGAGAAACCACGGATACCTTGGAACACGGCTTCAGCGGAACGAGCGGAGGATGACGCATGGTAGGATGATGTGACGTTTGAGGAAGCTTGACGAGCGGAATCAAGGATGGAGGTTGTTAAAGCGTCTATTGAAGCGTCTTGTGAGGTCTGAGAAGGTTCAGAGAAGGGTTTTGGGGAAGTGCTAGGGTTGGAGGGATTTGATTTGGGTAAAGGGAAGGAGGACGATGATGAGGATGACGAGGACGACGAGGATGATTCAGGCTTGGGATAAGAGGAGCGCAGAGTGTTGAGGAGCGCGTCAACTTTGTCTTGTCCTTTGTCTATGTCGGGGTCAGAGTTTTGGGAGGTAGAATGTGGGGAAGGGGGAGGAGGAGGAGGAGTAGAAGTAGAGGACGATGAGTTTGAATAAGTGGATTGATCTCTTGTTGGAGGCATTTAATCGTAGTATGGTTTTTTGTGTTGAAAAATGAACAATCCTTTTCTTCCATTTTCTGTCTTTTCCTTCTTCCTCCCGGGTCACCTCCCAGGGTCAGATAAAAGTTTAGATTGGGAAACGATTTTCATCTGTGCTTTCGTTAATAGAAGTTAGGTATCCTAGTTTTCGAATTGTGAAAAAATAAATCGTGAATTCAGAGTGGAAAATCCGAAAATCCGGTTTTCCCCCCACCTTTTTCCTCTCTTCAATCTCATCAAGAGGTGGGCGATTGCAGGGTGTTGGGTGGGAAGACAAAAGGACAACAAACGGCTTTCGGAGATCTCAATGATATTGGATTCTCGCTCGCTTACATGACAGGGTTAAAATGAAATAGAGAACTTCTTTCCCAATCCGGTTCCAGTATTAAAAGTACATAGCTAAGTTTTGACATTCATCGATCCTCCTCTTCTCCACCCCCATCCCCACCTGCCGTCTGCGTCGCAAATATGTCCCCCAAGGAGCTTCGTCGCCTCTGTTCTATTATTTTTTTCACGTTATTCGTCCGGAGCTTCACGAGGATCTCGGGGTCGGTCACGAAATCATCAGGTATGATGGATCGCCGCTGATCGTTGAACCACTCTGGAGGTTCTTCCAACCACAATGGCAGCCTCTGGTTGATCCACGCCTTAACCTTTGCCCCAATCTTGTCCTCCCACTTGTGCCTATTTTCCTCGAAAATCTTAAATCTCTGTTCGTCTTCCTCATTCTTGGTGAATACCTCTTGAACGCCTTCATTGCTTGTCTTCGTGCTGATGAAGGTATGCAGATACTCTCTCTTCACCGACACTAGTAGACTCGTGTAAGACACCACCATCCCAGCACATGCAGCCATCATGATTGTGACCACGGTGCTCTCCTCCAATCCGCTCTCTTCTCCTCCGACAATCTCATTATCCTCGCCCAACTCAACATCCTCGTCTGTAATGACATCGTCGACTACCTTCTCATACTGCAGCGCTGCAACAACACCCATGACTACTGTCAAACCTAAACTGAAAGTGAAATACGCACCGCCAACCTCGTTAGGATGTCGAAAGTGGACAACTGCGGTCCAGTCGACAATGACCTTGACTGCCCAACGAATCATCCACGAAAGGAACACTCCCAAGCCACCGTATACAGGCATCCAATACCAAAGATCTCGCCTCAGCCCTTTGATCACGAAGTAAATGAGAAGCTCTCCTCCCAGCAGCGTAGCCACCTCTGAAATCCCGCCCTTGATGTAGAAAAGAACACAGGCAAAGCTGCGCGTAAGCAGGTTGAAAGCCGAAAGGAAGTACAGCGAAGCGAACACCTTCACCTTACCCTTCACATTGCTCGGAATATACCCGTAAAATGATCGCCTCTTCTTCCGATTCTCCTTACTCAAATCCCAATCCCATGACGTGATTGTCGACGTGAAAGCGGCCGTCAAGATGCAGAACGCAAATGAGAAAAGTGCGCTCCTGGTAGGCTTAGACTCAGACATCAATAGCGCAGACAGTTGGATCAGCGTCCCAGGGATAGCCTCTGCCACCAACTCAACACTCTTATTCATTGTCAACTCAGTCTGTGCATCCACCATCTGTCCCTCCTCGTGTGCTGCCCCACTTGCAACGCGCCATGCGTCAACCCCTGGCTTCACAAGAGACCAGACAAAAAACTGCTCCTTTAGCTGTCTCTGCCACGGCTTCGCTCTATTCTGAAAGAATGTACCAATAGCTTGGAAAATGAGGTTGGTCAAGAGACTCCCAAGGGACGCCCATGCATACCCCCACAAGCTCCTTGTCTGAAAGTACTGCACGATCATCATAATGTCCGTAACCATATCTCCTAGACTCAACAACGCTGCGAAGAAAAGCTTAGCCTTCGCTAGCTTCTGCTTATCCCCGAGCCCTAGTTTAATGACTTTTACGTGCAGTTCATGGAAGTTCTTTACGACCTCGTTCAGCTCCTTCATGCACGGATAACTCTCGAGGACTTTCTCAATAGCATCCACCTCAGTAGCTTCTCGTTTCAGGAAGTATAGCATCCCGTCGGCAAGTGTCTTCACGTCGCCCAATGTCAAATCCTGCAAGCCCACATCACACTCTGGCTTCTTACCAGGGACGGGCCTCTGCATGTCGAGCTGCAAGAGGTATGTAGATATGACGTCGGCGTTATCTTGCAGTTTGTCTTTCATAGTACCGGCGGGAGCCTTCATCACGGGTTTCGGCTTAAATTTGTCTTTCAAGAGACACAAGTTGATCCCATTAAAGTGGGGGTTGGTCCCGGTCAGCTCCCTCATGCATGGATAACACTCGAGGACTTTCTCACTAGCATCCTCCTCATTATTTTCCTGTCTGAGGAAATATAGCACCCCTCCAACAAGGGTTTTCACATCGGCCTTTGTCAAATCACTCAAGGCCGCACTGCAAACGGGCTTCTCATGAGGGACAGACGTCTCTTTGGTTAGCTCTTGGATATATAAGTAGATTACTTGGGCAACATCCAGTTTGACATTCGCGGTGAAAGAACTGGGAGCCTCCATCGGTACATCGACACCGTCACCGACCGCAGCATCCTCGACAATCACAGGGACTTTTCTGGAAGACACAACTGCCTCACTCGGTGAGGGGTAATTTTTACCCTCTTCTTCATTACGGGGGGTATTTTGTTTCATAACGGGTGATGTATGATCGGAAGAGTCGCCGGAGGGGTCAGATTGGGGAACAATCTTCATCTGCTTTAGTTAATTCCCCAAATAAAATCCCTGCAATACCAAGAACACATTCCCAAAGTAAGTACACGTGTAAGTCCCAAAGATGTTGTTACATCTTCTGTTGCTTTTGAAAAATATCATTAGCGATATGGCAACCCAGATCCACCCCGATAAGGGAAGTGCATCGGATAAATCACTCGCCTCGTCGTCGCATTTCGTTGAAGGTGGTGCTCAGGACCCTGAACCAACCTCAATCATGAGGATGTCCAGCCGCCCTTCAATGGTGAAAAAGATCAAAGACAACACCGAGTTGGTGATTGAGTTCTACACAATCTTGGCTTCCACTCGAGGCACACCGGCGTCGGAGCCCGTATGCGACGTAGCTCTGGCTGCCATGACAGGGAGGGACCTTACAACACTTGTAGGAGCCCTCAACTACATGCTCAAGTACGAGGCCAATGAGGAGGACGCCGTGGCTAGGTTCGTAGAGACGTACGAGGCGATGAAGGATCTGAATGCAGCTTATCCTAGTTTCGAGAAGAGCTTACAAGAGCAGAGTAAGAGATTGCTCGCTGATAATCAGAAGTGGGCCAAGGTGAAACTGTTTGTGGCCGCGGCGCTGAGCATTGGGGACCTCTTTACTGACATCATGATGGTGATCGAGTTTTTGGGGACGGGAAACCCTGGGTACGCGTGGGCCACACTGGCGAGCATCTTGGTCAACCTTTTCCTTCAAGCGGTGGCAGTTTTCTATCAGAATAGGGCATTGCCGCTGAGGACACGAATTTGGGAACAGGTGTATGTATGGACGCTGGTGAAGCCTGGAGTTGATGCTTGGAGAGTGGCCAGCGGGACCGAACAAGAGGTTGGGAAAGTTCTTCATCCTAATCTGGAGATCGTACTTACCAAATTTTGTGAGATCGTTGCTGAGTCGATACCAGGAGCCTTGATCCAACTGTCAGCAATCTTAAGGGCCGGCTCGAAGACGACAAGGGCCGCGCTCTTTTCCTTTGTGTTCTGCATCTTCACCACAGCATTCACTTCCGCGATCGTAAGTTGGGATTTTGACGTGTCGAAAGAGGGGCGGAGGATTATGCCCTCCTTTTATGGATATATTCCGCGTAATTTGATTGGAAAGGCAAAAGTTTTCCTGTCCCTGTTCGCTCTTGCGAGTTTCAACTTGCTCGTGCGTACATATGCGTGTATTCTGTTCTACATGGAGGGTGGGTTTACAGGGATATCTATCGTGTTTGGTGGTGAGATGCTGCTTTATTTGTTGATAAAGGCGCTGAGACGGGATCTCTGGTTTTGGGCGCCCATATATGGATTTGGTGGTTACTTGGGAAGTGCATGTTCAAGAGTTATTGCTAAAATAGTCGTGGACTGGACTGCTTTGGTACATCTGCGTCATCCTTTTGAGATTGGTGGTGCATATTTCACCTTCAGTATATTCATCACTATCACTGGTGGAATCATTGCTGCTCTTGGTTACGAAAAGAAGGTGGTCGAGGAGGTTTTTGAGGGTGATGAAATCAATCGCGGAAATGAGAGTGTGGTCGAGGAAGTTTTGGAGGGTGATGAAATCAATCGCGGAAATGAGGGTGTGGGAATGGAGGAGAGCACTGTAGTCACGACAATGGTAATCGCTTGTGTTGGGACCATTCTTTCGTTCGTCACACTTCTACTATCCATGAACAAGGAATATGTACACACATTTATCGGCACGAAGACTGGTGATAAATTAATTCAGGAAAGCTTCACAGACTTTGAGGAAGATGCTATCAAATTTCAGGTCTTCGAAAACAACAGGTATAAATGGGAGTACAAGATCGGACCCCAAGTCAAGTCCTGGTTAGACGAGTGCCTTCCCGTCTGGCTTGAGGATGAGCCAGAGTGGTTCAACGATCTAAAAAAGTCTCGAATCCCCGACGACTTCGTCTCCGACCCCGCCATCCTCGTCAGACTCCGCACGAATAACGTCAAGGCAATATTAGAAGAGCGGCGACGAAGCTCCGTGCTCGGGATACTGACGTCCAGTACCGCTGTCCATGATGAGGTCGTGAATAGTGGGGGGTCTGTCGAAGAGCAGCAGGAGGCGAAGGAGTAGGTGACGAGCATAGCAGTAATAGTAATGCGACAAACATAGCACGCAAATTAGTCAGTCTAATAGGGTTAACGTTTAACGTTAATTCTCAGTTCTTAGCCAAAACAAATGATCTCAAATCTCAAAATACCTCACAATTTGAGCCTGAATTAGAGGCTGAATTAGAGGCTGAATTAGAGCCTGACTTTGAGTATTCGTTCGTTCCATAATCCAATTAGACGATAAATGTCCAAATTTGTAATATAAGTCAAATATAAGTCAAAACATAAGCAAATACCCACAGATACCCCGCTGCTCCCTCCAATATCCTCTCTCAAACAGGCTCTAAAATAGGCATTCTCATCACAACAACAACATCACAACAATGACAACATCAACACCAACCAATCCCTCAACAACAATAACAATACAAGTAGGACAATGTGGCAATCAGCTTGGTTCCTCCCTCCTCAATACCCTCTCTGAACAGAACCCAACTTCCTCTACCCCTACTCCTCCCTCAAGTATGTACTTCCGCGTCCCTTCCTCCTCCACTTCCTCCTCTACTCTCTCTTCTACTCCCACCGGTCGTGCTGTGTTAATAGATACAGAGCCCAAGGTGATAAACAAGTGTCTTGACAGTAAAAATCAGAAACTTAGGAACTTCAAGTACGACCCGAGGTCGGCTTGCTGCGTGGGTGACGGGGGGGGGGCAGGGAACAACTGGGCTAGGGGTAATAGCCTCTTCAATGTAGGTAGGGTTAGGGAGGAAATACTAGACAAGATTAGGTGAGAGGGGGTTGGGGTGGGGAGGGGGAGGGGGAGGGGGAGGGGAGGGTATCTATCTATCCATGAAGGCAGTACACAGGGAGGCCAACACCCGAAAAATGAGAGACGAGGCTAATTTACAACGAACTTTGTCCGACGCTTCACAAGGCCACTTGAACACTCGCCGCTTCACCACCCACTCGCCGCTTCCATTCACCACTCGCCTAGCAATTCTAACACGTTACCACAACAATTTAACTTTCCGCACTGCAGGAGGGAAATAGAGAGGAACGACAGGCTGTCTAGCTTCCATATAATAAGCAGTCTTGCAGGCGGCACCGGCAGCGGTCTCGGTTGCGCCGTAACGTCCGGCGTAAAGGACTCGTTCAGCTCCAAGGGTCTCTGCATGAACACCGTAGTCTCCCCCTTCTCCTCCGGGGAGGTAATCGTTCAGGACTACAACGCAGCGCTTACTCTGGCTAGCCTGCTGAGGAGCAGCGACGGGATCGTGGTTATGGACAACGAGGTCGCAGTCAGGAAGTGCAAGAAAGGGTGGAGGATAGAGAGGCCAAAGATGGACGACGTTAACAGGGTAATGGCCGAGGGTCTCGGGGGTGCCTTGAAGGAGAGCTACGCAAGCAAGTCCGACGAGGCCTCCCGCGTCCGACCCCACGGCATCCCAACCCTCGTCTCACACTGCGTCCCTCACCCCTCCTACAAGCTCCTGTCTATCCTGCACGTACCTACCATGCCTAGGGAGTCTGTGGAGTTCACGAGGGACACGTGGGAGGGGGGGGTCGTGGGGAGACTAAGGCAGATGAGCAGGACGGGCTGCGAGGTCGAACAGGAGATTAAGTGGGGGGTTAAGGAGGAGATGCAGAAGGTGAGCCAAACACGAGTGGGCCCCCCAACCCGCCCCTT